>RBNI01000575.1:0-29178 GCA_003990745.1 Jimgerdemannia flammicorona | reverse complement strand
TTTTTTTTTAAAAAACCCGAAAAACCTACAAATGTCTAGGTCTTCGGCACGGGTCTCCGCTGATGCGCTGATGGGGTTGGCGCATAAATGTATTTTTCCGTGTCATATGGTAGTCGGGTGCGACGTTGCAGGGTCGCCGATCATCTTGTGCTCCGAAAACATGTCGGATGCAGTCATCGCGAAATTATATGCTGCTTTGTATGAAATATATGTATATATATATATCGCGAAACCGGTTTGCCAACCATCTATGACTCATGGCCCGTACATGATTGATAATCGGCGACCGCTTGGTCCATTCCATTGGCTCCAACTCCTCTCCCTGCCCTCTGCACACCCAGATCCCAGCGCGCACAGGCCGCGCTGTATGTCTCCGATCGAAACTGATACGCGTCCTTGAGGACACCGTGGGAAACCTAATTCCACGTGGAGTTTAGCACGGTCTGCACGATGCCGTATCGAGGACATCGCATGGCGTGAGAGATGGAAAGGATAGTGCTCGAAAAATATTCTTCTATTCTTCCTTCGAACGGTGAAGATCGAGATAAAGACAGATAACAGGTAGTGAAGGAAATAAGAAAAAATAACGACGGGGTTTATATTTGTACAATCAATGAAGATCTTTTGGAGGCAGATGAGTAAAAATCTCGTGTATTGAAAAACAATCTACGTTTGGGCTCCAAATTTTACACCCTGGTCTACGATTTGCCCTTTCAACGGGTGGCTTAGATATCCTCGACGATTTTGGAGGAAGGCAGGCCCTCGTAGATAATCCGGTAGACAGTGGTGAACATAGGGAACCTGGATTGCGCAAATGGAGGAACAGATTGTGAGCGCCAGAAGCTCAACAACACAAATCCAGCACAAATCACCCATTCCCAACCTCTGCACAACGTAATCGCAACAAAATTGAATGCGTGATACTTACTGTTCGCACATCCCCCTTGTGGAAAGGAACTTGTGAATGTCCTGCGCCGTCGACGTGCCCTGAAGCTTTTGACCGTTCAACATCTCAGCCTCAAGCTTTTCAATGGGCTATACAAACGGAAATCGATACGAAAAAGGACACAATCAGCATCATGTACAACCAACATAGCCTCGAGACCCACAAACACCCAATCGCACAACCCCGGTTATCCTTTCCCCTTCGCAGCACCTCCACAAGATAACATACCTTGCCCGACGTGACAAACGCTTCCGAAACCTTACGATTCCTACCGCCCGCGCACGTGGTGATGAGATCCGCGACACCGCAACTCTCGAAGAAGGTCTCAGTACGGACACCGCCGAAGAAAGTCTTTCCGAACTTGCGCATCTCAAGCAGACCGCGACGGATGATGGCAGCCTTTGTGTTGTCGCCATATTTGAGACCGTCGGAGAGACCGGCGGCAACAGCGACGACGTTCTTGAGGGCACCGCAGAGCTCGACGCCAACGGTGTCCTGAATAACCTGGACGCGGAAGTAAGGAGTGTTGAACATTTTGAAGTAGAGGTCGCCGTGCTCAGGGATGCGCGAGCCGACGGTCGTCTCGCAGAATTTCTCGAGCGCGACCTCGTTGGCGATGTTGGCTCCGCTGAGAACGCCCATCGGGATGTTGAGCGCTGTAGCAATCTCCTCTGAGAAGAGGACGATGCCAGATTCGGAAACGTCAACGCCCTGAGATGGGTTGAAAGAGAGAAAGAAAAGGGGGAGCCGGGGTTTTGTTTTGTTATAGCGGATCACTTTTGCACATTGTTCCGCTGTTCCGGCCTTTTCAATCCCCCCAGCGAATCAAGTCACTACGTAATAAAACTCATAAACCATTCGCATACCTTGATCAAAGAAATGCCCTTCGCGTTCTGGCTGACGTTGCCCTTGAGCTTATTGCATACGCCCTTGGCGAACTATAACCCACATCATAACACCCGAGAGAGCAGAAACAACAGTCAAAAAACTACAGCACCCACACATCGCAGAGGCGTATTAACCACAGATTCCCAGAAACGACACGCGCACAATCACAAAGCAAACACATACCTGATGCGGCAGCACGAAGACGAGAATGGTGGCGCCCTCACACGCGTCCGTGAGGTCGGGGACCGCCTTGACGTTCTCCGCGATCTTGATGCCAGGGAGGTATCTGTTGGAGCGAGTCGGTGCGAGGTGAGGAGTGTTAAGGATAACATGGGTTCGTACATTCTACCCACTCTACTTTCGGTTCTTCGATCACAACGGCAGCCAAGCCACCGAATATCGTCACCCTAACACCCCAGTTTTCCAACGACGCAGACCAATGTTATGGCTGCTCGCCAAAGGCAAGCACAAAAAGGATACTTGACGTTCTCGTGCTCGCGGTTGATGATATCGGTGAGCTTCTCGTCGTTGATGACCTCCTCGAAGACCCACTGCTTGATCTCCCGCTCGAAGATGTCGGGGAAGGCCTGGATGTTGCGGCCAACGATCTTGGCGATAGCGGAGCCCCTGTGGCATTGGGAGTGAGGTTGGTGGTTACGAGGAGTTAGCTTACGGCCGCAAATATTGGCTTTGCAATTGGCGTTTTCAGGGATATCGGTACATACCAGTTGCCAGAGCCAATAATGACGATTCTCTCTTTCTGCAAGGCCATAGTGTATTTACGAGTGTGTGGGGGTGTGTGGATATGGGTGTAGGTGCAAAAGTGGCGGTATTTGCGGCAACGGATCAGAACTGAGTATGAGATTTGGATAGTTGATCGCAGCTTAAGTACTGCTTCTAACGCCATCTTGATTCCAGCCCCGCCCACACACGGACCCTTTCTGAGAAATTTGCACTCGCAGTCATGTGCAAAATTAATCGTCGCTAAGCGGTCAGACCATCGATAACCAAGACATGTGAAATCATGGGTACAACCCCTACATTGACCTATGCAATCGATACAAATAGAAAATATACCTCGTGTCTAATAACCATTCAAATCCCTATCCACCGACATTCGACCGACACACCCTTATCTTTGAACAAGAGAAAAAAACAGATCACCTGCGCCCCCCTCCCCCAACCCAATATCATCCTTTCAGTTATCGAACGGGTACTCGAACGGCTCAAACGGAGGCGCCTCCTCCTCTGTCTTCGCCACGCCGGCCGACTCGGCTGACGGCGCGCTCGGCATGATTAGGTCCTCTTTATCCTCCGGTCGTCCGTCAGTCATCATTAGGATGCCTCCCACAACACCCTGAGGGAGCGGGAGTTAAAATCGTTACACGTGCATCAGTAGGGCGAAGATGCGCGGGCATCGGATGTCGAATTCAAACGGCATACCTTTTTCACGGGAACGTATCGCGAATCATCCTTGAACGTTATGTGCTTCAGCTGGCCAGGGACCACACGAGCCATGTTTTCCAGGACCTCAAAGTTCTCTTCCTTCTTCTTCTTCGTTTTCTTTTCATCCTACACGGGTGATGGTGGATCAACGCGCTAAATAAGGAACAGGCAGGTGTATGGAACTAACCGCACGACAGCAACCACAAAACAACAAACATACCTTCTCTTCTTCTTTCTTCCTCTCCTCAGCCTCGGTTACCTGCTTCTCATCCTAAACCAAATAACACAAACGATTTCATCAGCATGCAATGATTTACACACCACCACCTAGACCCAAAACTCATCGCCAACGCACCGTCTCCATCGGCTCCGCCGCGCCCTTCTCCTTCTCTGACTTCTTGGCGCGCGCCTTCGCTTTGGCCGTTGTCGACAACACGGCCGTCGCCACTTTCTCCACCACCGCCGTTGTTGGCGGCTTGGTGGTAGGCGGGTAGGCGAACAGCGAGGGCTTGGCGTTGGAGATAAACTCGAATTTCGGGATCTGCCAATAATTAGGTTGTGTTACAGGATTTGTGGGGAGATCGACAAAAAAATTGCAGATGGCAATTGTGCGTTGGCACCATAAAAGACAGTCACAGCATTAATGTCACAGCTCAGCATACCTGCAAATCCTTGTTCAGCCCAATGATAGCCGTCGGTGTGAACGCCAAGCTTAGGAAGTGCGTCAGCGGGTACCAGTACCAGAACTGCGTGAAGACTGCCATGCCGACGATGGCGGACATGTTGGCATGGCCCGAGCGCGAGAGCAGCGAAATCGTGACGTTACGACCCCCTGATGATGCGAAAACAAGGCAGTGAGATGCTGTGGCGCGAGGATGACATGCTCGCGCACCGAACGAGGCTGACTATAAGGATCCAAGCAAACCAAACTTGATATGGATATCATACCCGCATCAATAATGCCCTGTCCTAAAACAGCGCCGAACTTGGCCATCGAGTCCTCATGCTTGTCGCCAATAATCTTCTCGTACAACTTCCGTACCGTACCAACCTGCAGAGACACAAAACGAACCATCGTTAGCACGAAGCACGTGATGTACATACTCCTTCCCTTACTTCCATCTACCCCGCCCACCTTCGCACCTTCGGATTCGTAGCATCGGTCTGCTGGATGAGGATCATAGCCAACGAGATCAACGCGCCCTGCCTGACATAGTCGACGGGATCCTTAGTCATCGGCTCGAGCAGCTCAATAGCCTCCATGAGTCCCGTTCCTGCACACGAGATACCTAGGGCGAGGGTGGCACCGTATCGAACGTTGGGGTTGTAGCTCTCGGAGAGCAGTTGGACGATGCGGGGGACCTGCTTGTGATTGCGCAGCAGGATGAAACCCAGGGCTGTGACGGCCGCACGGCGAACATCGTCGTTCACGTCACTCACGGCCACGTGTAGCAGCCGCCGGATCGCCTTATTGTTGCCCGTGCCGCTGTAGGCCATCGCCACCGTGTACATACCGCCATAGCGGAGGATGGGGTCCTGGGATAAAAAAAAATAAAAAAAAAAAAGTGGGGGGAGGTTGTGTTGGTACAAAATTTTGAAATAAAATGCATACATCTGCCCCCAAACCAGATCAATGACAAATCATGCCCGACAACCTCACCTTATCCCCGCACAACTTCTCGATCAGTATATCTGCCTGCTCCTCCTTCCCATACATAATCAGCGACATGCCAACAGCCAAACCACGAATAATCTTTTCGTGCTGTGTTTCATGCGCGTACACTTGCATCTCATCGATAGCCTTTGCTGAAGCCGTGCCGAGCATGACCAGACCCATGGCCAAACCCGAAGCCTCACTCGCGACGGCGCTGTCGCTGTGGAGGACAGTAAGTAGCTCCACGTAGATATCTGAGCGCCACAATAAAGAGCACACGAACCCAGTTAAATTCGAAACAAAAAAACTCCCCAGCCCATCCACTCGAGCAAACAACCACCTCCTCCCTCCTCTTCCCCCAACGCACCATCATTATCCGTTGCCATCCCCGCCACGCCCAACCCAAGCGCCGCGCCGTGCTGCAGTACTTCGGTCTGGGTGTTCTTGAGCGCATTCCGGAGGTACTCGAGCACGCTTCCGCCGTGATTCGCATGGATGAGGCCGAGAGCGAAGAGGGAGCCGCCCTCGGAGAAGGAGCTACCGCCGCTGACGCCGTCCTGTGGGAGGTACGGAGCAAGGAGGGCGAGGGACTGGGAGAGTTGACCCTGCGAATGAACGAGAGTGTCAGCGACGATACCATTGCTGAATTGCGAGCTGGTAAGCAAAATCTAGAAATAAAAATGTTGCGCTCACCTTGTGGATGACGCCCAATGCGGCCGTCGCGCTAAACTTTGACCAGTTGGTGGCGCGCGAGAGCCATTCGAGGTTCTGTCTGAGAAACTCGTCGCTCGTGGTGCCGGCGCTCATAAAGGCATTGGCGAAGGTGACGGCCGAGTGATATACCGAGTTGCGGGACTCGAGGGCGTTCTAAGATAGAATGACGGAGTGTAAAATTGAAAGCGCAGCACATCCAATCAGAATCGATTCTCGTTCCTATGCCAAAAATCTATGCGTCACCGTCAGCCAACATTGGCGTGTTCAACAACGTATGGTCGCGTCCCCACATCACAAATGTTCACAAGACACCACAAACCTTTGTGTTTTTCAAAATCAACAAATCGGTATGATTGTTCCGGTACAAGAACTCAAGGTGCAACTTGATCGATTCCTCGCCGGACAGAATAGATCTGATCTTGGAAAATTTGTCGGTCGGCTAAACACATCAGAAACCAGATCCGTAAGTAAATTACAAATGCAGAATAGCCAATATACACAAACACCTCCATCGGCAAAAAAAAAAAAAAAAAAAAAAAAAAAAACAAAAAAAAAAAAAAAAAAAAAAAAAAAAAAAAAAAAAAAAAAAAAAACGTTAATTCATACCAACCTTGTTCGCTTCATCCGTATCCATCGCGTCGCCGTCTACAGGCCTCTCCTCCGCGGGTGCCGATGCCAGGTCGTTGGAAACCTTGTGCAAGAAATCCTGGGTCGCGTTCTCTTCCAGGTCGAAAGCAATCTGGTAAGCCATCAGGATGTGCAGCTGGTGGGAAACAATTATGAAATTTATATAAGCCAATGTATTTTTTTTTTCTTTTCTTTCCTTTGGAGCGCAATACTCTGCGGAGACTTTACCAGAAGCCAATCAACCAACCCCACAAAGCACTTACATCATCCCCCCTATTCACCAGCTCCCTCAACAGCTCTGAACATGACGCCGGATCGTTAAGATGGACGAGACATTGACTGATGGAGACGTAATCTGGTTCCTGGAGGTTCTTGAAGAGCCTGACAAGGAGCCTGAGGGTCTTGTTCCGGAAATCGAGGTTCTGAATGAGGGTCATGGAGACGTCGAGAACGTAGGCAAGCAACTCGTGGGAGGTGCCCTTGAGGATGGTACGCTCGACGATGTCAAGGCGGCGCGACTCAAGGGCGATGCCGATCGACTGCTTGAATTCGCCATCTTCCTCGCACCGTTTGAACATGCGCTCTACCACATCTTCCAAGCGCGGGTCGATCTCCACGGCCGTTTCGGGTTCCTCATATTGGTTACTGCGCAGCGTGATGTACTTGTGAATACATTTGGCTGAATGAAGGGGAGGGTGACTGTGAGGAAGGGAGATGACATTGTGGGGCCGTATGCAAGACCCATATATAGCGAAATTTACTTACCTATAATGGTTTCGACGTATTCGGATTTGGCGGACGCATCAAAAAGCTGGCCGGCGCCGAGAGCGAAGGTGAGGGATTCGTCAAATGCGCCAAGGTGGTAATAGACCTGGGTTCAGCGTAGATCAAAGGGCCGCGTCAGTCTCCGCAGACGGTGTAAAGCATCCCCACCACGTCCCATTGTTATGAATTGAGTTGGAGAGCTGATTCGGCTAGTCGAGGCGGTGTCGAATTATAGTCTTCGACGGATGTCGAGAAAGCCCTTTTTATATTCAAACCCACTACACCGTCTCAATTTTGCACAAGCCCAATGTCCCGAATTCTGTCCCCAAGAAAAGCTATCAACGAAATACAAGATGCAAGAAACGCGTTACCTTCGAGGCAATTAGGGCAGCGAGTTCTCGCTGCGGGAACCCTTCGTCCTCGTACAAAATTTCACTATCAAAAAAAATTTCGGTCACAAATATTAATAAGCAACGGTCTGAATCGCTTCAATTATAATCGACGACGCGTCCGATCCTTCCTTCTTGCGGCACCCAACCGAGACCCAATGTGCTCGAGATGCTGATAAAACGCACATTTTCGACACGGAGTCAGAAATCTCTGCCCAAAACTGGTCGACCAGGCCATTTAGCTTCTGGAGTGCGAAGGTCTGAAGTTCCTCCTGGTCCTCGTCCAGAAGCGCGATGACACCACCTGTGAGGAATGGAGAGAATGACAGGTTGTGGTCAGGACATTGGAGATACTGGTGAAGGAAGGAGATGCCGAGGTGTACCTGCTGAAGTGAGAGCGGCTACCATTTGCGTTGGTGGGTAGTATACGATATTTTATCTCGTCGAGGAAAGGGAACTTTTGGCGGTCTGTGTTTGTTTCCAAAAGGTTGCGTATGCACGAGAGCAGGTGCTTTGAACGTGGAGGCGATGACGAATCCCTCACCTGACGTCACTGGCTGAAACGAGTAATCATACGATGACCGACTGACCGACTGACCGACTGACCGACTGACCGACTGACCGAGACGCGTTACCCAAATTATTTTTGCCATGCGTCCACCATGGTCGTCACTGGTGCGGTCTGCCTCGCAGTCGAGAGGTGCTCTAGCTCTAGTATCGCTTCTGACACGCGCAGCCCCAAAAAATCCACACTTGGCCCTGCGTTTGCCTGCGAGTACACGCTGTCTTCATCTCAATAGCCCACCCTTCACCAATCACGCAACATGGCGTGAGCTTTCCGGTGACAAAAGCCACCATGGTATATGGCTTTTTCCTGAGATTAATCTTTCTAGCTGTGATACAATTTGTTAATTAAACACCTTCAAATAACAGGTACATATCCATCTCGAACGCATAATTGCGGCGAACTTCGGTCACACCACGATGGCCAAGAGGTTGTCCTGTGTGGCTGGGCACAATTCATAAGGTGAACCATTTTCTCTTGACCCTCACCACGTTCTACATCGAAAACATTCCAGCCAACTGGTTCTCGATTCCTGTTCAGGCATATTTCCTCCGACCTCGTCTTCATTCATGTTCGTGACGCTTTCGGAGTTACCCAGCTCGTCTTCAGCGGCGACCCCTCTACGGCCAATGGCGCCGCCGTGAAAACCGTGATAGAGAATTTAACAGTCGAGAGCGTGATTTGCGCTGTGGGGGCAGTTAGGAAGCGGCTGCCCAAGACGATCAAAAAGGTCGGTCACCAAGCAAGTGCGGAGACGCCCTTTTTCGATCCAAGACCTTGAACTTTGTATTGACTGCTCCCCACCAATTACAATCGATCCAGACATTACCTACCGGCGAGATCGAGGTCGAGCTCAAGTCATTATATCTCCTTAATCCGGCGGACCAACTGCCCTTCGTACTCTCGCATGATGAGCTGGTAAGTCAACAAATCCCAACAATCAACAGTGCATGCCCCGCACAACCATTAGACCCATATCCCACTTTGCTTCTTCTCCTAGCCAAGCGAAGAAACCCGCCTCAAGTACCGCTACCTCGATCTCCGTCGTCCCTTCCTCCAAAACAACCTTCGTGTTCGCTCCCTTACCGCCTCGACCATCCGCAATTTCCTCATCGATAAAGGTGCCCCACTCATTTCTCATCCCATCCCATACTCTTCCTCCGTAACAACCATTTAACGCATACCTACATCCTTCCATCAGGTTTTGTTGAAGTCGAGACCCCTATACTCTTTAAATCGACCCCCGAGGGCGCCTGCGAGTACATAGTCCCGACGCGCACTCCGGGCGCCTTTTACGCGCTCCCGCAGAGCCCGCAGCAGCACAAACAACTCCTGATGTCCGCCGGCATGGACCGCTACTTCCAGATTGCGCGATGCTTCCGCGACGAGGGCTTGAGGGCAGACCGGCAGCCTGAGTTCACACAGGTTGGTATGCGTCGCCTTTGTTGGGATAATGGTGCTCGACGTCGAATCGCTGAAAATATTGTTTGTTTTGGGGCAACAGGTCGATCTCGAGATGTCTTTCGTCACGGCGCGCGATATACAGGACCTGATTGAGGGCATGGTGGCGACCATCTGGCATAGGGTGTTGGGGATCGAGCTGGGGAAGGACGCGTTCCCAAGGATGACGTATCAAGATGCGATGAGTCGGGTGGGTTGATATGACGGCGGATCTCTCCTTCCTTCCTCGGCTCGAATAGGTCAGTCGTATGCTTTCTCGAAGCGGACTTGACATTCGACCTCTCCAAACCACATCTAGTTCGGATCTGACAAGCCGGACACACGGTTCGCGATGGAGGTAACTTATTCCCTTGACACGAGCCGACCATTTTTCCCGCGCAAGTCATTAATTCGTAATTCTACTATTCCTTCCAGATCAACGACATTTCCCCCCATCTCCCCGACATAACCACGGACTCGGCGCTCGACTGCCTCGTCGTCAAGGGCGGCGCTGCGCTGGCGAAGCTGGAGATCAAGTCGCTGGAAGAGGCCATGGGCATGCAGAACGTCAAGGTGCGGCGCGGGAGTATGCTCAGTTCGTTGACTGGTACACCGTCCACTGCATTAACTTTTTATTCGTGGGCCACGCCATCGCCTTTTTTGGGAGCAGGATATCGCGATAGTCAAGATCAGCGACGCTAATCGTGACGGCACATGGCTCGCTGAGACATCGCTCACGAAACAGTCGGTCCACGTCGATGAAACGCGAGAGGCACTGTCAAGGGGGATGAAGGTCGAAGTCGGAGATCTGATAGTGATTAATAAGCGACCCAAGTTTTTTGGGGTGAGTGAGGGTGTGGGTAATGAGGTATTGCTTTGGGCGCATGTGGATAATGGGAGTGTTTGTGAGTCGCGGACAGGGATATGGTCGCGGCTAGATGTTGATTTTTTTTTTTGTTTGAATTGTCTCACTAACAGGGTGGTAGCACTCCCCTTGGCCGTACCCGCCTCAAAGCCGCTTCGCTACTCCAATCGAAAGGTAATTATGACTAGAAATCGCCGTTCCGCCCAATATCCCTTCCTCCTCGTTCGAATCTGATCTCTTTCATCTCCCCAGGCTTCATGGTCATCGATCCCGCCCTACACAACTTCCTCTGGGTCGAATCCTTTCCACTCTTCAGTCCCGAGGACCCCACAACCGGCCGTGCCTGGGTGTCCACGCATCATCCCTTCACGGCTCCTGTGGCAGAGGATGTAGAACTGTTGGTGGCAAAGCCGGAGGAAGTATGTCGATCATAGGATGTGGTATGCGAATTTTCGGAGAGTATTGGATATTAAATTCATTCATGATGATCAGGTTCGCGGCCAACACTACGACCTAGTCCTCAATGGTGTCGAGATCGGTGGCGGGTCGATCCGCATCCATTCGCCCGCGCTGCAGACCTGGATTCTGGAGAACGTGCTCAAGGTGGGTCGCATGGGCGCGTGTCATTGTTCTTCCATGCGCAATTTGGAATCAAAACATTAACGACACCAACCCTTCTGGGAACCACAACACAGTTCACGAAGGAAGAGTATAGCCTATTCAACCACCTGATCAACGCGCTCAGGTGTGGGTGTCCGCCGCACGGTGGGATTGCGCTTGGTACGGGTGGATAATACATGCCCAACATCCTTTTTGTCCACGCTGCCCTTGATATTCATTATTTTCCCTCTCCCCATTCCAGGCTTCGACCGCCTCATGTCCATCATCTGCCGCACGCCCTCGATCCGTGACGTGATTGCGTTTCCCAAATCATCGGCCGGGAAGGACTTCGTGGTTGACAGCCCCTCGAACGTGACGGAGAAGAAGTTGCGCGAATATGGGTTGCAATTGGTGGAGTGCCAAAAAGAATAGACATGAAGTTTCGTGTTGAGCCGTGATAGAACTTTGTCGTTAATTAAAGAGTGTTTCCGAATTCGGATCGTCATCAGGTCACTTCGACGAGGAAGGACCGCTTCTTGTTCTCTTCCGAATCCCACTCTTTGATAGCGAAATGACGGTAGCGACTATGGAAAAGATGGGACAACGAGGGCGATAACGGATAAACACTAGCCAAACAATCACCTGTAGGTCAAGCATTGATTGTGCCAGACCTTTCGATTCAGCAAAGAGGTCGTGAAGGACTTCGAACGACTACAGAAGCTCGACTAACGAGTATGCCGATAGAACTCAATAAAAAGAAAAAAATTTCAGCTTAGAGAAAAGTAGATCATAATTTTAGTCTTTAGTAAGTAATAATATCTTTATATTTTAATACTAATTACTATATTATTTAAATTTATATATATTATTATAACTAGAAAAACAAAAAACAAAAAACAAAAAATTCTCTATTTGAGTAAAGTAGATCCCTCCAAAAATAATAAATAAATAAATAAATGCCTTATTAAATTCTCACCCATATTGCTTTAGATCTCACCCCTCGTCCACCTCTATTAGCTAAGTTCATCTCCCTCAAAAAAACCCCCCCCCCGTCAACTTCCTATTCAAAACCCCATTGAAGGAATCGTAATAGATGGTCAATAAACTCGCACATTTGCTGCATATACCGGATTGGACCTCCTGTCTTGAAGCTGTTGGAATTATCTGCTATGAAACAAACTGCGAGGTCGGTAGACGCTTGTCTTTTCCCTTGTATATGATCCGTGAGGGTTGTTCTGGGGTGAAAGGCAACCATTTTCTTTTCGTTTGTGTTCATGCAAATATTTCGTACTTGAAGATTTTTGACTTGTGGATCGCGTTTACTGACCTTCTATCATATATCGTATAGCTCGCCATAACAATCCACGTCCCGCCTCGATGCCCACAACCAACAATCGGCTGGCGCGGGTCGAGGTTCTAGACGAGCTCGAGAACCCCGAGGAGATATATCTGAGCTAGAATGCCAAGACGGGAGGTAGGAATTTATTTCACGGCAGAGATTCTTATTTTTATTTTTATTGCGATCTCTAGTGAAATTACGGAGTTTTGGATAAAACATCATTTTATTGTTCTACCCATTCATGGTATATATTAGGGTGATGGATGTCGATCATTGCACGCGCTTCGTCTTGGGACAAAATTCGCTTCGAAAACGGAGAGAATCGAAGCGGTGTTACAGTTGGTTAGTTTCTCGTTGACGATTTCACGTTACGAGAGATTGTCTCGCAGCAAGCGGACCGATAAGCAAAAATTGGGGTCTTTCCCTCCCTTTGTCCCAATTCGCCCCGCCCCTCTCATTCGCACATGCTGGCCTCTACATATACTGAAACGGTCAGAGTGAATAACCAATAGTTTTGACCCCTCTGCCAGCACTTACAAAATTGGCTACTGAAATGATCTGAGAAATTCTCTGTTATTATATATACAAATATTACTAAGTTGCTTATACTATATCTGTTTTTCATATAAAGAGTTATTGATTTAGATGAGAATAAATTACTATATCCTATTTTAGTAATTGAGAATCTCATATATCTGAGTATATAATGTGACAAAGTTTTATTTATAGATTTATTATTCTTCTATCCTTAGATAAAAGTATAAATAATTAATACTATTAAAATATATTAATATAATATATAATGAATTTTAACTTTATTTCTCTTTTTTTACTTTTTTTAATCTAAAAATAAGATTTTTTTTAAATTAAATATAGTTTAATTTAATATTTTACTTTATTGTTAAAATTATAAAAATAGATTAATATATAAATATCTTTTTTATTTTAGTTAAGCTTATATATTATAATATAGTAAATACTTAACTTAGGAAGTATAATAGATTCCTTTATCTTAAATATTTAATATTTATTGACTTCTTAGATACTATATATATAAAGGATAGTTGAGGATCTCTACTATACAAAATTTCTTTTCTTATATATCACTATTGTCAATAAATATAACCTCAGTATAATTTTTTTTTTCATTTCAGTAGCCAATTCTATAAATACTAGCAGAAGAGGTCAAAACTAGTAGTTATAAGCTGATATCTTCCTTTTAACATTATAATGCTTAGGGATAAGTAAAGTTGAGTGACTAAGCTTGAATAGTGGCATGGCAAAGGAACTGAGTGCTCTAAATAATCTGTGGGCCATGGAAATGTTGATTGCTTTAACTAATGTATATATATGGAATATCCGTTCTGCTAATCTTCTGTTCCGTAAAGAGACTAAGCAATCGTTGAGAAATGGTTACTATATGACTATTGAACGTCATCCAGGAATGACGGGTGTTGAAAATGACCCATTTAATATTTACATCTGCGTTCTATTCTCGACCCAAACCCATCGCGCTACCATTTCCACCTCCCGTGACCCGTCTTCTAGATGGTACGCACCTCATCCTCATTATCGCACATACCTAGACACCAACCCCATACAGATGTTACCATGCTTCGTTCGAAGCCCCCACCACCCTCGTCCCCTACGCAGAAAACCATGCAGCAATGCTTACACAACGGAGGAGAGAAATACAGGCCTTTAAAAAGTATCGTTGGCCTCCATATTCATAATTGAGCGCCAGCCTTTGTACAGCCTAGGGGACGGTCGAAGGTCAAAGCCAGTGAAAGGCGGTTCGCGATCTTTCAACCAAATTTTAACGGTTGCGTTATCGCCCAATTTGACTGATATAATGCAGCTCGGCAACACTTCGTTATCTCTAGGCAAATATCCTAGCATCACCGATACTCCTGCCTCCTGTCACCAGCAAAAACATCAGCACCGCAGTCAAGCTCTCGCCGTTACTACACCTGACGGATCTACACCAGAAAAAGCTAATGAAGGATTGTAAGATCAGACGTCAATAATCTTGAAGGACATACCTTGGTCTGTATGGATTGCTTTTGTCTTTTTGCGGGCCTTTCTCCCATTGATACTGACGACGACAAGGCTATCGGATGTTGACTTTCCCACGACTCGACATCTCTATGGAAATTTTGTGTGGCTTCCATTGACAATAGCTATGCCTTTATTCAATAGCCAAGAGGAATGCAAAGGGTTCAATCTCTTCACAACTAAATACTCGCTCATCTACCATCCAATAATATCATACACGCGTACTATATTCGAAGAACATTAACATGCGGCCACAACAAAACCCAAATCCAACCAGCGATCTCCACATCCACCCGCATCGGCCCCATCCTCAATTCCTCGTAACCTCTCGTAAAAGCATCAAATTCTCCGACGCACTGGTACGGTGGCGGCGATCTGGGCGAAGTTGTCAGTGGCGCCCAAAAGACAGATGCTGAGAGTAATGGTCACGACGAATTTGGAGAGGCTAGGAATTGAAAGTTGAGAGAGAAAGGTGAGGCAATGAACGAGGATGCCTTCCGATATAATTTTATAAATTATACCTTAAAATATGAAAATGCTCTGACTTCACAAAAATATCGTATACCTAATCGAATACTAGTAATAAATCTGGGGTAGATAGAGTAGAATAGAAGGATACAAAGCAGGCATTTCCGGCACGGTTAGGTGCGCCTTGTCCTGCATTGCTTGGCGGATTAGGTCTGCATCCGGGAGTGGGCGGCGAGGCAACAGAGGTCGACGATATGCGAGAACAGAGGAGGATTTGATGAGTTGAAAGATTTCGTTACATTCTTCGGTCCCACGTTAAGATTCGTATATATATATACGATAGGTGTCACGACCCACCATTTGCGCGTCCATGCCGCGCCAATCCATTTTCTTCACACCAGAGGTTTCCCACCCAGTCCCTATTTACACGAAAAAAAATCCAGGTTCAACCCGCATCTATACAACATCCCATCTACTCACCATGTCTTGCCGCTCACAGCTCTTCGACAACACGACTCTCGCCTTCGCTGTCGCACCTCGAATTGCCTCCAAACCGGCACTGTAATCGTGTTACGATTTACCGTCCACTATCAATTCGCTGGGTGTCGGAGATACGCTATGGTGCAATGAATCTTCTTTGTGTTGGTGGGTACCATAATACGAAGTATTCGTCGTGGAACTTGCCTTGTTGATCTTAGGCAGCCTGCGAAGTTCTTGCCATCCAGCGATTCCTTGATTTTGGCGTATGGATCAGCGCTTACGAGGATGGCTAGCATGACTTTTCGAGTTGGGAATTGGTCACAAGTTCTGTTATCACAGTGGTATCTGTCATGCCGGAGACATAGATTTACGGTAGTTTTATTATTGATATGGTGAATAATATTCTATGCAGATTTACTCACATGCCACTCTGTTTTATTTGCCTCAAGTCCCAAGCTCGAAAATCGCGATCCCGCAGTTTTTATCCATGAAACTTCTAGGTAAGATACAATATTGCGAGGTAAAATACAAGATTGGCGACGTTGTCCTCTATGACTTCAAAGGGTATGAGATACAATTTAATGTCCATAGCTGTAATATATGAAAAGGCCCATGCCAATACCACATTTGACACCAACACTGACTAGCGTGTTCAATGCCAACATCAGTGTAACCTGGAGTGTACGGTAATCCCAGGTGTCCCAACGTGTTGAACCCAACTGAGCTTGACAAGCCAATGGTTGGGGTTTTCGAGGTTCATGGAGAGGAGAGAATTTTTTTTCGAGTTAGACAATTAGAAAGAGATATTCAACGTAAGCCCACGGCGGGTACGTCACTCACCTGTGCCCGCCAACTTCGGGATAATGCATCCAATTCTTCAGGACGCCTTCTTCCATAGGCAGTATGTCATTGACGTCAAACGGAGTTGTAGAACTGGGTGTAGTTCGGGTAAACAGCGGTGCTGACGAGCCAGCCAACTTTTTTGAAAGCCAACAGGTTCTGTAGAGTTATAGGCTCCATCTACCCACTCTCTTCACCTTCGTCCCATTCATTTGGGTTAAAAATTCTTAGCAAGCGCAAAGTTGAGTGGAAGCCTGCCAGGATAATAAACGCGCTTACATAAAAAAAAAAAAAAAAAAAAAAAAAAAAAAAAAAAAAAAAAAAAAACAAAACAAAAAAAAAAAAAAAAAAAAGCATCGTTCAGTATTTAGGAATTTCGATGCGCATATCACACTTCCCTCCGCACTCTCCCCCAAAATAAAGGAATCACATACCTCCTTTTCTCCGCTCCTGTGGTGGAGTCAAGCCTTGGAGGAGTGAAATCGGTAACGTCGCGTCGAAATCGGAAAAGTCATAGACGTCGTTGATCGTTGCCCGAATGCATATTTGTATCGCCGATGCCAAAAGGATTCTTGGAGATGTTTGAAGGAAAAAAAAAAAAAAAAAAAAAAAAATGGTTAGCATAATGCCAAGTTAGGGGAAACATCGCATGCCACCGTCGTGACATACTCCCTGCGAGCATAGCATGCACACAGGTCTCATTTCTCATGCAGCCAAGCACATGAAATCGGTGTCTCGACACTGCCCACTTAAAACTAGAAGAACATTGTATTCATCGTCATAATATACTCCATGCGAGCGCCTCAAAGAGCGCGTGTCTCCGTTTCCGACAAAACGCATGCCAAAAATGACATTCCCCGATGGTATAGGTCAGTCGCACGTCAGAAGGAACATCGCAATGCCACCGTCATGACATGCACCCTGCAAGTGCAGGTCTCACAACTGACGCACGCATGAAACTCCCTACAGCAACAAGTTCAACGCCAGCCAGGAGCAACACGGTATGACACCGTCGTGAAATACACAAAGCTAGCGCATGTCTCGTTCTTCACGCACAGTGGCCACTAACCGTGACATGCACGTTGCTTCAAGTCAGGGGATCGGGATCCCCGCAAATGCTAGTTGCATTCACGTCAATGTCGCTTCACCGAAACACTTTCCAAAGAAAAACTAACCTTGAAGTGTATTGTTCGGCTGCTTCTCAGAGACGTCAGAGAGAAAAAGGTATAGAATAGATTGAGGAGGTCCGTTTCACGAGATCTCTTGGACGAAAAAGGTACGGAATAGATGGGAAAGGTCCGTTTCACTAGGATGCCTGCATGCAAATGAGAGGCCTGGGTAAGCGTCATTCCTGAGGCCCGAGGCCCTGAGACCCTGAGGCAAGCGGGCAAGATGAACAGCGAACTGAATGCATACCTTGGATGGGTTAAGAAATGGAAAGTTTAGGAATGACGTAATATATATATATATATATATACATGTAATTTAGCAGTTATTCACCTTCGAAGTTCCGCATCCCCTTCACTCAGTTCGTCACTGCGCGGCTTTTTCTACTCCCACCCACCTCCCTCGTTTATGCTTCCTTTCGAACTGACCGAGATATGAATGTGCTGCTTACCTTGATGCGTTATTCCAATACCGGAGGAAACAGCCTTCGATGGGAGAGAGATAGAAACGGCCTTCGATGAGGGAGAGATAGAAATGGGAAGAGTCAAACACAACCACATAATAAATATTCGCCGTGACAGGTGACGTCACTCAGCAGTGACGGTGAGGAAAACATTGGGTGGGACAGAGACAGAGAATATTGTATGTACCACGAAATCAAAAGGCTGAGCAGGTTGAGAAAGCAGGTGAAAGCGCTTAAGAGGCTTGAAGAAGGGGCGGGGGCGATGCTATTCAATTCGACGTTTTGAAGGGTAAGGTCAATTGTTGTTGGTTACTCAACAATTCTTTTTGCAATGCGTTTTCGTGCTCGTCAGTCGTTGCAACACTTACCAGAGTCGTGGTGTTGTTTACCTTCAACGTCGCCGGCTACGGCACTCATTACTGCCACTGCCACCGCCACGAAACTTGATTGTGGTATTCACCGCATTCGAACAGTTCCGCCGACATGAGTTTGACGTGTCAGTTCAGTGAGTATTTGGTAAAAATAAAAATAAAAAAGCAACGTGAGTCTCGCGCAACAATAACTCAACACGCTATCGCCTTTCTACAAAGCGACCAATAGCGAAATATTTCTACAGAGCAACCAACAGCAAAAGATGGCAGACCACGAAGAAAAATACTAAGGGAGTGTATACCTAGTAGAGAGATAAGAGGAAGCGAAGGCAACAGGCAGAAGGAAGGAAAAAAGGACGCGTTTCACTTTAGAAGAAAAAAAAAAAAAGAACGTCACATGCCAATTCAGATGATTTCATGCGACGTTTCATCATGTCGTCATATAATTTGCCACAGCGGTTTGTTGCGGAGATACGAATGGAAGATTCAAAAATTAACTACATGTTGCGAATCAAGCAAACGAGGGAAGTAACCATCCACTATTGTTTACGTGTTCCATATGAGAGAAACCTTCAACCTAATGAACCAAGTTTGCCTCTGTAAATTATAGAATTTATAGAGAGCCCCAGTTTGCTACAGCGTACTATTCTGATCGAAGCCGTTGCATGAACACGGTGAAACAAAGCCATACACCGATTGGGGGAACCCCTCTCCGCTATTAAGTATACTGCCGTGCTAACCCCTTCTTTGAGCGCCACATAAAGTAAATGACGTAAGAATAAGCGCGGAGAACAAGCCGATATATTTCGGCCGCGACCTGCCAACATTTGATTGCCACATATGGCATATGCGGAAGCAGCTGATATCACATCGCAAAATAATGATGATGGGGAGACGGGGCAGGCATTGATGATCACATGACGATGAGGATGATGAGAGCTGCAGGATGACGAAGTGATGGACCGTAGGGTGGCGATGGACCGTAGGGTGGCAATGAACCATAGGATGTTGTCCTCGCAACAACAATCGGCTCGCAGTAGGGCACCGATGATGCTGTGTTCTTGTTGTCTAAGCAACAAAACTGGGAAGGCGATACCGACATTACTTCAAGTAGCGCGGAAGGGCTGGCTCTTTTATGCAGCGATTAGTAGGAAGAGGCCGGCTATGTTGCTGCATTCCATGAGAGACGAGCTGCAGCGGATGTTAGGTTCGTACTTATTGTTACGTAGCTGAGCCCCCCCGACGTAGATGTAGGAGAGGCGATATACGCCGGCGGTATGAGGTCATCTGTCGAACTTCCAAGACAAGTGGGACGATCAAATATCTATCCTGTCTTTAGATAATGCTACCCTGCGGTGTAGGTTCGGTAATCTAGAGTTCTTCAAAGTACTGCATGATTTTAAGGCATTGTGGCATTGTCTCCCTGTTCCTGAAAAGAATGTTTGGATGAAATTGATCTTGGGCTACACTGCTCGCGATCTCTCCCAAGGTCCCCATTATCTCCATCCTCATAATGAGTCTGATCTAAGAAACGTTGGATTGTCAATGAATTATGGTAACGAGAAGTGTTCCGCAATATCAGTGGCAGCCTGACAATTGGTGGCCAATAGCAGAGATTTTGAGTATGAATGAGAGTCAATCTTGTTGGGTCGAGGTTTTGTTTTCTTCTTAACCTGTTCTGGCTGTAGCTTGATGTGTTCTAGAGAGATTATATTGATTCACCAGAACCATCTTTGCTATCACTGTTAGTCTCTAGAAGTACAATGTGATTATAAACTCTGAGATTGACTTTTTGAGTAATAGAGTCACCACCAGACCTATAATATTATTTATTAAGTTTCTCTTCCTTCTATGTTCCATCAACTCAGCCCTATCATCAGTAGTTATATCTGGACACTTCTTTCTCCATTATCTTATTAGTCATAAGGTTTGGTAGGCAACTTTTCAAGTCTACTTTCCATAACTTATATCTTCTCTTGGGTTGGTTTGCTATATCTATTACAGGATAGTGAGAGAGAGATAATAGTGATGAGTTGCCTCTTTATCAATATCAGATCAGTGCTTTTTTACTTTTTTATAGTTTCTGGTACCTTTGGCTACATCTGGAGTATATTTATTTTAGTGTAGTGCTTTTTTTCTTTTGCTATTGTCAATAAGATATTATTTTAGTATATCATAAGCTATATATAGAGTTGGCTGACCTTGGATATCAAGTGCTAGTCTAGATTACCTATAGGTCCTTAGTGTCTATAGTGGAGCTCTTTGAGCTTTAGTAAGCTTTCTGACAAACATAGTTCTGGTATAAGTGACTGTTTTTCAGATAGAGTCAGGATGAGAGAAAAGATGGCTATTACAGATAGGCAGAAGAGTAATAATAGTAGATCAGTAGAGTATCAGGCTGGGGGCAGTCATTGAGATTGGTGTAGATGTTATCTCAGTAGGGTCTTTTGATTGGCTGACAGAGAGTAGAGTGGTATAGGGACTAGTATCCTAGCTGTATCCAACTAAAACCAAGAGCTAATATAGTAATATGATTGAGGCCCACAGACTTAGAGAGTAGAACTTTCCTTATTTAATAGTATCTAATTAGAACTAAAAGCTAATATAGTAATATAATTAAGACTTATAGGCTTAGAAAGTGAGAGTGAGACTTTTTCAAGCCTTAGTCTATTATTAGTTCTTTTGAGAGAGTCTTGTATATAAGTTCTTTGCTCACTTACTCTGAATCTATTCTATCTTCTGTTGGTTAATTGGGGGGTTTTTCTTTATCTTAGGCCTTTGTTTGAAATTTAGAGAGCTATTTCTTATTTAGTTCCAGTATTATAGATCTGATATATGTATATATAGATATACTCTCACATATAGTCATGATGATCCAGCTCTAGTAAATAGATAAGTCTAGTCTATATAGTAAGAGTCAGTATATCCAATATATATAGTGGAAATAGTGGAACTGTAGAACAATTTAATAGCCTAGATTAATAAGAGATAATATCTGATGGATAGTAATGAAGAGTTTTAGTCTATATAGTCTAGATTCTTTTGAGTCTATTAAATAAAAAAAAAAAAAGTAGTTATATTTGGATTTTTTGTCAGATCTCCAGTTATGCTACTATTGGTAGTCTCATTCTACCCCCAGTCATAGCTCTACTAGCACTCTACTAGTCAATAATTCTCCCACTCTCTCATTACTCACTGTCTCTCTCACTCTAGTCTTATCACTCTAAGAACTATCAGGCCAATCTTCTGTCTTCACCTTTTTAATAAAACTCATCAGTCTCTACTCTCCTTTATCTCTATCAGATAGCTGACTCTCACTCTACTCTCCTAGTGGACTTTTACCACTAAAAGACTCTATCTCCATACTATACTCTTATCTGATATATTACTAGTCAAAGGCCCCAAATCTACTTGACTCAATATATCTATTAGAACTCTTGTATATTATTATATTACTAGTTTATTTTCTCCAAAAACTATATTAAAAATATTATAAAAGACTTATATAATATAAATTATAATAGAAAAAGATAGCTCTCTGATATTCTTATCAAATGAGATTTTCTTATACTTTAATAGTTATGAGAACTTTCTTTAGAGTATAGTTTCTAGGTACATCTTTCTTTTAGTTTATTAGAGTTAGTGAGAAAGTATATTAATATTATTATAGACTTTCTCTACTTTATGGATAATAGTAATTTTGTAATCCTATAGAATTAAAATCTAGTAAACAAAAATTCCAATAAGTTTTTTATAGTTAAATAGTCATTTGAGAGCAGTATGGTCAGTTATCAGAGTGAATCTTTTTCTGATAAGATAGTGCTTGAATAGAGTGATTATCTATATGATTATAAGATATTCTAATTTAATACTACTATAGTTGACTTATTGCTGATTAATAGCTCAGCTTATATAAGCTATTATATATAGTATTACTAGTTAGATTTTTCTTAGACTAAGACTACTCTGAGACTATCTTACTATTTTTAGAAATATCTATATATAAGATAAATGGCTTTTATAGATTAAGTCAGATAAGGATTAGTACTATAGTTATATAGTACTTGAGTTCTTTAAAGACTATTTCTTATAGTTTCTTCTATTTATATAATACTTCTTTTTTAAGAAGAGTTTGAATTGATATAGTAATTTGAAAAAAATTCTTAATAAATCTTCTTTAGTAAGATACTGGTATCAGAAATAATAGTATTTCTTTTAGAGTTTTATATTGTGATAGTAGAGTCAAATTTAAAAAAAGGAATTAGAGATAGATATTTGATCACAATTAGTTCCAAATTAGTATAGCTATATGTTAGCAGTTACTGATTTCAATAATTTCTAAATATTTTGAAATATTTGAAATTGAAGATCTGATATAGTATAGTATTTCAATAATATTAAAATAACTTATAACTTAGCCACCCACCTTATAACTAGTAAACTTGTATAAATATCTCTGAAGTCATTAATGAATATAATGATTGATTCATCTAAGATATATTTGTAGAATACTAGTGATCTTATATCTATCTTATCTAGATGTCTTAGTTTGATTTGTTTGAATAGTAGTGATTGTTCATTGTTCAGCTTAAAAGTGAGAAATTTATCTTAAATCACCAGTCAATAGACACTAAGTTGTAATATAGTAGATACATAATTATATAAGTACATCAGATTTCTATATCTTAAAAACTTGATTTTTTTTGACTCTGTAGAGTTCTTGAGATATAGGGTGAGTAAGTTCAAAGTATATCTATCTATAGGCTTATTAGTTTCTTTACTTTCTCTTTACTTTGAACTATTTCAATCTGAGATTTATTTACTCTAGATAATTCAAGCAATATACTACTATAAGGACCCTGATAGCAATATAACAAGTAGCCCTCCTGTTCTTCAGTCTCTGAAGACTAGTAAGAGCAGTATTCACAACTATAACTCATGTAGGAAATGATGATAATGCTATACTAGCAGTACAGAAGGTCTGGCTCTGAACTATCTATTACATAGATGAGATCAAAGATCAGTTCAATATAATATATCAAGGAATAAGTGAGAATTCAAATCTATTTTACACTAGAATCTAATATTAGATAATCCTTACAGATTATGTTAATGTTATCTGAGATCAAATAGCTGAAGTAATCTTTATGAAAAGAGTCTACCTAGAGATAACTATAGCCATCTGCTCATCACCAGTAGTCCTGGACCTACTACAGAAGGTCACTTATGTCTAGTGATATTGAATAGCCAGATATCTACAAGATCATATAATAGAAAGAGTTACTGGAGTCAGAATTGAAGCACTTAAGACAACTAGTATGATTTCCAACACAGTGATCAACTGAAACATATCTCAGTCAAGAGCTACCAAACAGCAGAAAAACAGTAACTCTATAGAGGAACTTACTAAGAAGTTTGCTGAAATAACTACCTATCTCAGAGATATGATAAAGAAAATTAGAGAAAGAGACTGCCACTTAGTTCAGAAGTTTATTACCATCTCAGATAAAAAGAGAGATATCTACTATACTTGTAGAGAAGAAGACTACTTTTTTTTTTTTTTTTTTTTTTTTTTTTTTTTTTTTATAGTCACTTAGACTCTGCCTTTATTACCAGTCTATGAATAAGTATACATCATCATTTCCCACTACCCAATCCCCATAGGGGGGCTCCTCCCCACCTCCTTACAAATAAAGATCACTCTTTCACCCACTATACTGACTCTCCCCCCACTCTGTCCACAAATTTTCTCCACTAAGTGGCATCTCTGACCACTCTGCAGCTCCCAACCAAGCCACCAGCCTGTTAAGGTGTCTTCCATAAGCCTATGCCACCACACCAACTGGTCCCCCAAGCCCTGTCTACTCCCATCCTCAAAGACAAATAGCCAGTAACTAGCCAGTCCTACCCAAATAGCCAATGCCTAGCCCAAAGTAATCCACTCCTTCTCTATCCCCTCTACCAATCTGTCCCTCAAGTCCTCCCACCTCCTCCATACTTCATCTCTCCTACGCTGTACTCCCAAGCATTCTCTAATTGCCTGCCAAAAATCCCTCAACACCTCACACTCTCCTAGCCAATGTTCAGGCATCTGTACCTAACCCCCCTCCTGCCCTACATTTTGGCACTCCTTACAGTCGAAGCAACTCCCTATGATAAGGTGCCCTGAGTGAAAGTTGAGCATCATATTCCTCCATAGCATGCACCACCAGACCACCCAGTACTTTGGTGGCATCCACTTTCTCACTGCGGTACTCTAGGTCCAAACACTATATCAGTCCCACTCTTTGCCAATTCCAACTCCTTGCCAACTGCTAGGCCACAGATCCTGGCCCAGTCCCCTTTGGTATTCCATTCCATCACTAATGTCGAACTCAATTAAAGGAGCACCACCCAGCAGTATACGATCCTATCTCCACATTTCCAGGTCCTAATCCTCCTCTCCTTCATTCCCCTGCCAACAAATTCCAATGCGGTACACCCCCTCTGCTATCCCCCACCAAAATCCTTTATATTGCAGTTGTTTAGTATTCTGAAGTCCAACCAATGAGAGGAGATTGCCAGTTGTACCCTTTGGTGATGACCGCCTCTCTCAGATCTTCTGTAGCAGAGGAACCCAACCACCTCCTCTCAATTCCACTGCCCTCTTTAGCCACCATGTACACAAGCAGTGTAACTATTTTGGAAAGTCAACTAGTCCAAGACCACCTCTTGTCACTGGTAGGGACAAGATCTCTCAACCAATCTGACTCTGCCTTCCAGCCCAAATCCATTCCTTTGCTGACTTCACCAATCTCTTCACTACCCAGGCTGGGAAGTCCAGATGATATGCCAGATACCACAACTTTGGCAGCCAGTAGACATTCAAAATCAAGACCTATCCTGCCAGAGAAAATTGTCTTCCCCTCCAACTCCGCAGGGCCTCCTCCCAGATTCCAATCCTCTGCTCCCACCAAAGCCTGGGCAGAACTGACCTATAGACCAACAGATAGATGCCCAAGTACCGCACTGCTTCACCAGTGGGACGATTGTTCCTATAACCTCCCCTCCCACCAGACCATTGCCGAGTACCATTGTTTCACACTTATGCCAATTCAGCTTTGCTCCAGAGTTCTCCTCATATCACTCTACAGTCTTCTTGAGCTCTTCAACATCAGCAATTGAATCCAAACCAACCACTATGTTGTCTGCAAAGGCCCCAACTTTCCATCCTATGCCAAAGACCGAGAGTCCTTCTATCCTCTGCCTAATTCTATCCATAAGGGGTTCCAGGGAAAGAGTATACAAAATGGGAGACAGTGGGTCCCCCTGGGGCACCCCCCTACCCAAGAGAAATGCTACCCCTCTATGACCATTATATATGAGCGCAGCCCTACTCCCTTCCAGTAGGCTGACCATTGCTGACCAGAATTGGGACAGAACCCCCATTCTATCCAGAACTTTCGCCAGCCAGACTCTTTGCACCCAGTCATAAGCCTTCTCCTGGTCTAAGAAGACTAGACACCCATTCAGTCCACAGGCCCTTGCCCCTTCAATAACTCTATATATCCAGGCAGTGCCATCTCTGATGAGCCAACCACCCACAAATCCCCTCTACTCAATACCCATGACTTGCTGGGCCACCTTCTGTAGTCTTGCCACCACCACCTTAGTTACCAACTTCCTGTCCATATCTAGCAACATTATTGGCTACCAGTTCTTTCAATCCTCTTGCCTTCCTTTGTTTTTATAAAGCAGCATCACCAGCCCAAGGTCCTACTCCCCCACCCATCTCTCAGTCTGTAGAATAGAGTCGCACAATGCTGTCATCTCTCCCATCACCCCTGGGACTCCAACCATTCGCTTCCAAAAGTCCCAGGGCAGACCATCCTCTCCAGGTGCCATACCTGGCATCATTGTGGCAAGAACCTGGTAGATCTCATTTTTCTGTACCGGCATCATCAGGTCACCTAGCCCCTCTACTTATGGTGGGTGCCAATTCTCTAATGTTCAGTCAATAGTCACGGCTTCTGCCCCACCCTCCTCCTCACTCCACAATCCACTCCATCTCTCCTTCAGTGATCCAAGAATGTCCTGTACACCATGCACCAGTATACCATCTGAGTCTACCACCCCTTCCCACCAGTGCTGTACCTGCCTTGCCCTAAGAGCTCTTGTAAGAAACTTGGAAGGCCTCTCCCCTTCCTCCAGATTCTGCCAGCAGAGCCGTGCTGCCAAGCTCTGTATCCTCGCTTCTTCCTCTTCCCACAGTACCTGTTGTAGTTCCCCAACCTCCATTTTCACCCTCATTAACCTCCAATCTTCTTCTCCCTCCAACATCTTCAACCTCACCCACTCCTCCAGGAGCCTAGTCAATCTAGTAGAAGCCCAATGCACTCTATGCCTCCTCTGCTTCTCTGTCTCCTTGCCAGCCTCACTCTAGTAAATCTTGGCCATCTTTTTCATCCTCATCCACTGAACCCCAACTGAGGCACCTTCCTGCTACCAGTTCTCCACCCTCAGCTGAATGTCCTTAGCTCACTCATCCCACCGGGTCTTGTCATCTAACAAAGAAGAATTGAGGTGCTAATGTCCAGGCCCATCTCCACTTCCCCCAAAGCACCCCTGTCCCAAAAGCCCCCAGTGATCCGACCATGGACACCATTCCACCTCCAGTGACTTCCAAACATCTAGGCCCCAGCAGCTGGCTGTCAGAATCCAGTCGATTCTTGTCCCCAGACCCTCTGCCCAATGTATATAAACCCTCCTATTCCCCCAGTACTCTCTACCAGCATCTACTAGTGCACTTAGTCTTTCGACCTCCTCCTATGCCACCAGTTCTCCACTCCTGCTCTTAGCCCCTCGTCCTCTATCTGTTCTATCCAATAGTATGTTCTGAACCATATTGAAATCACCCCCAAGCATATCCACCCCAGCCTCTACAAGGCTCCCACTCTCCAGTAAACCTTTCACCCAATCTATCTGCTCACCCTGTACCGCAGGACAGTAGCAGGAGCCAACTGTAACTGGCTCTCAGCCTGCATGAATCCACTCACCCCAGACCAGTCTCTCCCCCCAGCTCCTCACATCCTGTATCTCCCCTCTGCCTTTCTGAACCAAAATCCCAACCTTGCTCTTCTAAATCACTGCACCTCCCCATTCCTTTATCCACTCTATCTTATCAGAATCATCCTCACACCTAACATCCTGCAAGAGGAAGAGATCAGCCTCCAATCCCTTCATCCAAGTAAAAATGTTCCTATGTTGAGCAGCACCCCATAACCCATTCATGTTTAAAGAAAAAATGTTGGTTGTACTGTTCATAATGAAATATGTTATGTTGTCAATTGATCTCTACTGCTCCATACTCATCTCCTCCTGTGCTGTGTCCAGATTGTGTTCTGCAGCCACCTCCTCCTCTTCTGCCCTCTAAGCCTCCAATCCAGCCAGCAGTTCATTCATCTCTCCATCTGCCTTCTCCTCGAACTCCTCTCGGTATTCTATGCATGTCTCCTGCTAGAGCTGCAGTCCATGACACTTGTTCCAGCAGTATTCAGCCCTCTCTCCAGTAACGACCACCATATCTGCCTCCCTCTCCTTATCTACCTCATATCTAGATACACTGCAAGAATTTCTGCCTTCAATGCTTTCATTACTCCATCCCCCTGCAGTATCCTAGCCCAATGCTCATTACTCATCACTCGCAAGTCCACCTCCCCCAACTCTTCCGCCACCAGGTTATTCATCATCTGACACATCCAAAGTAAGTTCCCCACCTCCTTCCCCCCTGGAGTCACCAGCCTTCCACCATCCAACATTGTGGTGTCAGCTCCAGCACTTGCAGACTCATCTCATGCCTCTGGGACATCCACCAGTTCCTCCTCACCAGCCGCCACCATCTGTCCTCCATATGCTATCTCTGGAACTCCGAATTGCACCCTCTGGGCCTCTCATATTGGCACATCTTCTACCACCCTGTTTCGGGAAGCCAGGCCACACCTGACAAGAGGGGTAGGGGTAGGAGAGTCCTCCCAGTCCTCCTCCCAAACCTCTAGCATGCCATCAGCATATGGATCCTTACTAGTCTTCTCCTTGTCCTCCCCTGCCCCCTTCTTGTCCTTCCCCTCCCCCTCACCAGCCCAGACACTCGCTCTAGCTCTCCCGGTGCCCTTCACCTTGCTCGCATTCCCCAGTGGCCTGTTGTCCAGTTTGGCCAGCAGCTCTTTCTGTCTCTTATGCCCCTGAGCCCTTTCCCACTACTCCTTGTTCACTCAAATCCACTTTCCATCCACCACCTCCAAGTGTATTGACTCTATAAAGACTGCCCAAGCCTTCACTTGCCTCTCTATAGCACCTTCTAACTCTTCTAGCACTTCCAATAAATCCTCCTCCTCCTCCTTACTTCCCTTCACCCTTGTCACCTTATACAAAATCACTCTCCAGACCATTGCCAAAGGCCAGTCTCTCACCTTCCCAGTAGCTTCCTTTCCAGCCAGCCTAATCCTCACATCCATATCACCAGTTCTGAGCAAAGTCTCTTCCCAGACCCTGAATCCAATATCTACCATCTCTCCATATTCTGCCATAAAATCCTCAACCCTCTTTCTCATCTCCATTGCCATCACCATCGGTACTCCTTTCACCAGCAGTTGGACCACCCTGGGATCCCACTTCAGACAACATGCCATCAGAACATACACCTCTCCAACCACCAATCCAATCTTCAGTGCCTCCTCCAATAGTGCTGCCTCCTCAAAACCCACCTCTACTCCCTCCAGTCCCTTCAAAAACTTCATGGATACAGCTTCTGCCACCTGCTTAGTGATGAGCCCCAGCACTATTTTCACCATCACTGCTAGGCCCTGGAAGCACAGTATAACCGCGAATGCCAAGATCGATTTTTTGAGCAACAGGGCCACCGCCAGACCCATTACACCATCTGCCAAGTCCCCTTGTTATCTAAGCCTCAGCCACTCAGCCTCACCATCAGCCATCACATCTGGATTTTTTTCCAGATTGACAGTTTCATCGCCATCAGCAGTCACACTCCCCCCAGCCACTACTCCCCCAGCTCCACTGCCCCCCCTTCCAAGGGCTGCTCCCCCCTACGCCAGCAC
>RBNI01000574.1:0-29178 GCA_003990745.1 Jimgerdemannia flammicorona | reverse complement strand
TTTTTTCTTGCCTTGCGTTTCTCCTTATCATTTTTTAAGGTATCGCTCCTTTTCATCTTGCCTCGCACTGTCCATTTCATCTTCTCTTCTTTCTGCCCATCAAGCATACTTCGTCGCTGGCACAAAGGCGTCCATCCATCTCTATATATGTCAATCATGTCAACCCCACTTCCATCCAAGCCACCACCCGAGCAGCCGCCCCAAGCGATAGAGCGGCCTGTGCCACAAAAACCTGAATATACAGAAACAATGGACATTCATCTGGGCCTACGAGAAGGACGTTATTGCCTCCTGCGAACCCAAGCAGAATGCCTCAACGTCTGCTCCCTCAATCCTGACGTCCACTATCTCAACAAGATCTATCGATGTCAAGGATGTGGAACTTGCATTGACTATGATTACAATAGAGCTCGTGGGATTCTCCTACGGGCATTGCTTGATGGAGCCGTTGTCATGCTCTAGAGCATGGCAATGCTAGTCGTACTAGTGATTGCTAAGAGTTGCTTGGAATTACCTAGTATTGGTGTAATGAAATCCATCTGCTGACCTATAGTATATACCAATGCAGTGGTTGTATTTTCTTAGCCAAGGACTGTGAATTTTTGGATACACCGCAAGCTGACGTTGAAGGTCTGCTGAATGATTATGAATGCCGGAACCCGGGTTTCATTTATAGACATTCGATTTTGGAGAGTTATTTTCAAGCGCCATGCCAAGCAAAAAGCTGACAAAGCCTGTTAGGCCGAACACGAGGGGCATCACGGTACTGTCTTTTTCGCATCAAACGATGTTTCCAAATGGAGAATCTCGGCGGAGTGTGCGGGAGCGAATTTGTGGCCATCGCGCCTTCTAAGTCATTCCAAGCGCATCAGATAACATAACTACAATCGACGCGCGGTTTGACAGAATCGACGGCTCTTTTTGTCCCTTTCGTAGTGTTTGTGAGTTTAAGAATAAAACGTTCTTTCCGAGCACGGAAGAGGCTGCAACCAACTTTTTAAATCCCGACGGTCATTGTAGATCGCTTGCGTGAGGAAACCGTATGAGGCTAGTGCGTCATCCACGCGACAGACAACTAGCAAGCCAGCGACTAGTTACCGTGGATGTTGGAGCACCCTACACACATAAATGGCCGAAGGAATGTCGGCCAAAATGCAGGCTATTGCAGACTAAACGGTGAAGCGGAATGGTCTATGCATGGGTTTCTGTTCGGGTGTGGCGATTGACAGAAGTGACGATCAGGATCATTGCATTGTAGATCATTGTTGTGTTTACTACCAATCACATGGATTCCCCTGGTCCGGATATGCAAATCTAGTAATATGGAGATCAAATTACTCAAAAGCTCCCTAACAACCAAACAAGTGATTAGCGATCTACGCACCCCAGGCTTGGAGAACCGTGACAATATTCGTCCTTACGCCCAGGCGCACACTTTCGGGGCTTGGCGTCGTGGGGTACGTCATTATTTACCTCTGAAGAAAATCGAATCGTACACGTAAGGTGTCCGTACTATGGGGTTCCAAAACTGAGGTCCTCTTGCTTCCTTTAACGATCCAAATTTGATGTAGTGACACCAACAAATACCATTCTTATTAACCTACTATTCGAACGTCGAATGTGACGACAAATAGGATATGTAGATACAGAACAAGACTACACTAAGGAAGTAAGCTATAAGATATACAGAACCAATGATCACATTTTCTGCCACCTATTCTCAATATTGCACCAGTCGCCTTCAGCTCCACGAGATCGTGGTGATTTCGTGTCGGAGAGACGTGTGTCGCGAGATCGCGAGCAGGACGTGGTGATTTCGCGTCGTAACTATGAGACAAGACGCATCTTAGTATAATGTATCACAGATCACAAAATGTTGTACCAGTATTTATTTAAAAACTTTACTTTTATTCAAAAGTATTCTACTATTGATGAATTTCGTCTAAAGGAGGCAAGGGACCCCAGTTTTGGAACCCCATAGTAGAGGCGCAGGCACACGTTCTCTGTCAAAGTGTCAATTACAGACTTAGGGACTTTGGATGGGACGAGGTGGCATGTCGACTGCATACATGAAGCGTACGGCCATGTATGGGCGTTTACGTGTATCACCTCGACTATTTAGGGATCTGTTTGTCCGCTCTGTTGCCAAGGTGGATGTTGGAATGGGAACGCCACATCGTGACCATGCTCAAAAGCGGAATATAGGCAGGGAGGGGTATTGTGTAAAGTCTGATCGTGTTGCGCCGAGTGATGATCGAAACCTTCAAAAAAAAAAATTTAATTTGTGCATAGAATCCTATTACCGGCATAGTCCAAAATGCGTTTCCATCTTTGAAGTATAAAATGGGTGAGATGAACACTCGTCTCCTATATCTTTGCTTGTACCTCGTATTGCACCCCCCCCCCTTCTCATCAAGCAAGTTATTCCACTAATACCAAAATAATGGGATTCGTCAAGCGCTTTGGCTCAGTAGCGCTCCTTGCGACGTGCGCAACCATGGTGTCGGCGCAGACGACCAAGAACACGGACGACTCCGCACCTGTTAATGCTACTGGCCCGTACTATGGTCCCTGGCAGGTGAATGCCACCATTGACCCGAAGATCACCCCCAACGGCCCACTTTACACTGGCAACTACGTCGCCCCTACCACCGCCAAGTACGATTACGCCGAGGTCATCCACAAGAGTTATCTGTTCTACCACTCGCAACGTTCCGGCAAGCTCCCATACCAGCGTCTGGCATGGCGTGGCGATTCTTGCTTCAAGTGCACTGGTAGCTACGGTGAGGATCTTAGTGGCGGATACTATGAGGCCGCGAACACCATGAAATGGGGCTTGCCATTGGGATTCATCATCACCCAGCTTGCGTTCAACTTGTGGGCATTCCCTGACGCTTACGTAGCCATCAACGAGTGGAACGAAGGTTTGGAGGCCGTAAAGTGGGGTACCGACTACCTCATCAACGCGCATCCACAAGACTACATCTTCGTTGGACAACTCGGCACGTCTGCGGTGGGCACCACCGATGTTGATTTCGGCTACTTCGGCCCTCCGGAGGAGTACGAAATGTGGGTTCCGCTCGGAATCATGCATACAGCATTGTATGTGACCCCTCAAGAGCCTTCCTCGGAAATCACCGGTGAATCTGCTGCCGCCATGGCTGCCGCCTCCGTCCTCTTCAAGGATACCAATCCTGCGTACGCCGCTACGCTGCTGAACCACTCTCGCGTCCTGTACAACTTCGCCAAGACTTATCCCGGCACTTACAATAACAACACTAAATTCGCGCTTGCTAAGGAATGGTACCCATCCTCGCAATTCCAAGACGAAATCGCCTGGGCCGCCGCCTGGCTTTACATTGCCACCAACGAGAAGGCATACCTTAACGACTCGATCACATACTACAACAATCAGTCGACCCAGGACTCGTGGAATGAGTACTCCTGGGATTCCAAGGGTGCTGGTTTGCACGTTCTGCTATATCACATCACCAAGGACCCGGTGTACGCCACGAATGCCAAAACGTACTTCACCCAATGGCTGCCTGGGATTGGGTCAAATCAGACGATCAGGCAGACTCCGCGGGGGCTTGGATATTACGAGAACTGGGGCTCCCTTTCCTACGCTGCAAATGCCGTCTTCCTGATGCTCCGACATGCTAAGGATCTTGGATACACGGACTCGTATGCCAAAACACTCGTCAACTTCGCAATCCAACAAATAAACTACATACTCGGTGACTGCGGCCGTTCATGGGTGGTTGGCTTTGGTGAGAACTCACCACTGCGTCCCTACCACAAGTCGTCCTACAACTCCTACATCGACTATCCCATGCGCGGACAGAACCAAAGCCTTGTTGGTGACGACTTCTTGAACAGCTTCACCCTGAATCGCTTCATCCTGTACGGTGCTCTGGAAGGTGGGCCAGCGATGGACGATTCATACTTTGACGATAGGACTAACTATGTGTATACTGAAGTGACTCAGGTAAGCTTCATCTTTACCTTTCCACATTTCCAGTCATGTTATCTTTGCCACACATTGGCTAATTTTTTATTTTGTTCCACACTATTCCATAGGACTACAACGCTGCTTTCACTGGTGCGCTTGCCGGCTTGGTCGACTACTACGGCTCCAAGAACTTCCAACCGTTCTCCGACTGCGGGCTTGATCTCGGATGGGGCCACAAGAACGCCTCCAAGCCCCCTACATGGCCTGATGATGATTGTTATCACACCTGCAACAAGAACTGCTCCACTAGCAAGAAAGCGTCGTCGATGCCAACTGGAGTTGAGGCCTCCGGCCCTGGCGCCACTTCGACTCCGACCTCGGCTGCCACTAGTCTCACTCAAGGCTTGACCCTTCTGTCGGTCTCGATGATCACCATCGCCTTGTCTCTACTGCTTTAATTTCATATTCCCCTTGTTTATCTGGAATACCTTAATTCTGGGATGCTTTAATGTATAGATTACGTTGATTTCGTTGATATTTTCTTGCGCTCCAAGCTCATAATATACAACACGATCTCTTGTAGATAATAAATCGGTTTCTCGTTTTCTTTTCATTCACTTTTCGACGGATACAAAACTGTGACGAAACAAATGTGTATTTGGGTTCCTGCTTAGAGTTCCTGCTCAAAGCCAAAAGTATACTTCTGACTTCCTCGGCACTGCAGACCAAATGAAAATACCATATCCTCTCTGCATCGCAGGCGGCATTGGTAGCACCCTGACTGAAAAATGACGGTCGGAGATTCCGGTGTGAACCTCTGGTTCCATAGATTGACAAAATGGCATTTATTCAAGGCAACCTTGGAGAATTTCAACCATCGGGAATGTTGTTAGCATTAAGTATGTGTTAAATATGTGCACACTACATAATTTCGGATGGCTTCCACGTTGGGAGGGGCGTGACGTTCATTTTTTGACAATTTCTTTAAGGCTAAACCGATTGTCGCTCGGTGCTACCCCCCGAAAGGCAAGTATCGCAAAAGGATACCGATCCTTCGAAGTTTATGCTTGACCAGAATGAATTGCATGCACGACCAGTGATGCTCAAAGAAACTTTTCTCCACGAGGCGATCCAGGAGAGGGCGGGGGGACCGGAGACTGGGGCCGAGGGCCGCGGGGGTGGGGGGGCGTACTTCGGGGGAATGTGCCGTACTTCGGGGGAAGTCATCGATTTGATCAACGACTAGAAATGACGCCATCCCGAACACGCATTTGATAATCTGCAGGCCACCCTGAAATCGAACTACCCAGTGAAATGGTTCAAGGTTTAACAAACGCCGTCAATTCGGCGGGCGTATGGAAACGCCCAATATTGATCGTCACTGCACATCACAATCGAAAACCCCTATTGTTCGGGTCCAATGAAAAGGCAATCTGTCGAATTGTTTTCCTCTAGCGAGGGAACCGGCTGTTTAAGGTCGGACCCGGAACCAGGTGAGATGTATCTGTTGTTGATCGATCCCTTTTTCACATCTGCAAACTCCGCCGGTGACGAAGTGATGAGGAGGGGTCCAAGCTCGCCGTGAGAATGCGCGCGCAGGCGCGTAGCACACCATATGATAATCTGGACCTAAATGTCCCACGCCATTCAACGAGGATTGGATCGTGCGACCAAATGTGAAGCGTGGTGACCGTTTGACGTCAAATGGTGGTGAGATTGCCGGGGCGTGGGGAGGGGGCTGCATATAATTACTAAATTTGATACGCCCTTTCGTACACTCATAATGTATGGCGTTAGAGAGAATCCAGGAGAGAATTGCTTCTTCGTGCAATGAACCTTTCGTGATGCAATTACGCACATTAATTTTAGATTGCTCATCCCTGTAAACGAAAAAATCCGAATGTTCGTGGTCATTATTATTGCGTATATATTTATATACATCATAAATTGACGAGATAAAAATGCTCCAAGTATTCTATTTATATATACCAAAGTCTGTTTTCTAAAAATTTAGTGCTTTAAACCAGAAACCTAGCTAGCAATTGGCTGGGACGTGTAACGGAGTCGAAGCGTGGCCCTGATATGGGAAGGAGAGAAAAGCGGGCCTGAATTTCGGAAGCTCCCTTGAAGCATTGCCCTACATATATGCATTAGTATCGTTGGTGTATTATATTAATTGTGGATTGAATACATAGGCGTAAATATGGAAATATCGCCAAGTTTGTATCTATGGTTTACGTGATGGTTTGGGTTACCCAACGTGGTTGGTATTAAGGTAAACGGTGGTGGTGGGTATTTTGACAATCGTTGTGTTGATGCATCCGGTCGAGGGGGGGTTTTTATTTTATTTTATTTTTATTTATTTTATTATTATTATTATTATTATTATTATTATTATTATCTTATTTATGTCGCCGCAGATGCATCTCATGCTGAACCCTTCGGGGTTTGATGAATTGTAAATAGTTTCTATAGGCATGCGACATATTGAACACCGTCACTTGAAGGAGTGACGCGGGCGGGAATTGATACTCAAATGGATTGAGCCAATCAGGCTTTGATATTCCGTTTGGAACAGACGACTTTCGCGATATTCCGTTTGGAACACGCGACTTTTGCGATATTCAATTTGGAACACGCGACTTACACGATTGCTTTGATGAAGTGACTCACTGAGGGACTGTTCGACTGTGATTGGTCGATGGGACGCGTTTTTTCCGAAAAAAAAGTTGGAATCAGGCAAAAGGCACTACACTACACTACTACACCCACTATACATATTACATCCATTATGTTGGTCCTGCCCGGTACACCCGCCCTCTCCGACTTCAAACGAACAAATCTGCTTAAGAATGTGCAGGCTCACGTCCCCAGCGTCGCCTCCATTACTGCCCTCTACGTCCACTTCGTCCAGCCCACCAACAACGACACTACCATTCGTCTGCAAGACCCGACCTCCGATGAGCGTGCCATCCTCGATAGCCTTCTCAACTATGGCTCCAAGTCCGCTGTCCACGCTTCCGCTGACGCCGTCCGCACTATCGAGGCCTTCCTCGCCTCCTCCGTTTCCACCCCGCTCGCCAAGGGCCACACTTTCCTAATCGTGATCCCACGCCCGGGTACCATCTCCCCATGGTCCTCCAAGGCCACCGACATCTCCCACATGTGCAATCTCGAGTCGCAAGTCGAACGCATCGAACGAGGCGTTGCTTACCTAGTCGAAAAGTCTGACAGCGCCAGCCTCAGCTCCGCGGAGCTCGACACTTTCTCCCACCTCCTCCACGACCGCATGATCCAGTCCGTCCTCCCGGCCATCCCAGATTCCGAGACCATCTTCAAGCACGGCTCACCCGCCGCGCTTACTCACGTCGACCTCCTGGGTGGGGACGCTCAGGCTTCGCCGCGCGACAAGCTCGCCCGCGCCAACAAGGAGCTCGGGCTCGCACTAGCAGAGGACGAGATTGACTACCTGGTAGAGGCCTTCGTGCAGACGCTCGCGAGGAATCCGACAGACGTCGAGCTGTTTATGTTTGCACAGGTCAACTCCGAGCATTGCAGGCATAAGATCTTTGGTGCTGATTGGGCCGTCGATGGCGTCAAACGACCCGAGTCGTTGTTCGCCATGATCAAAAATACGCACAAGCTTAACCCCAAGTATACGTTATCGGCGTACTCGGATAATGCGGCTGTGTTGGAGGGTTTCAAGGCCACGAGGTTTGCGCCGGATGGGAAGAGTTATAATCGATACGAGCATTTCGAAGAGGATGTGCATGTTGTTGCGAAGGTAGTTACGTGTTATTTTGGCAGGAATTCTGATGCAGCATATTACCATCATTAACTACGATTTCGCCCACGCCATTCAAAAAAAAAAAAAAAAAAAAAAAAAACCTAGGTCGAGACCCATAACCACCCCACAGCCGTCTCCCCATTTCCCGGTGCCGCGACCGGCTCTGGCGGCGAGATCCGCGACGAAGGCGCCGTTGGCCAAGGTTCGAAGCCCAAAGCCGGTCTGGTGGGCTTCTCGGTCTCGAATCTACTGATCCCGGGCAGCATCCGTCCCTGGGAAACGGACTACGGCAAACCCTCTCATGTTGCCTCGGCGCTTGACATCATGCTGGAGGGCCCGCTCGGCGGCGCCGCTTTCAACAACGAGTTCGGCCGCCCAGCCATCACGGGCTACTTCCGCACGTTCGCCGAACGGGTCCCGACGACCGACGGGGGCACTGAGATCAGGGGGTATCACAAGCCGATCATGATCGCCGGCGGGATGGGCACGGTGCGTCCGGACCACGTGTCCAAGAGGCCCATCGCCCCTGGCGCACACCTGATTGTTCTGGGCGGGCCGTCTATGCTGATCGGGCTGGGAGGTGGCGCGGCCAGCTCCATGGCGTCCGGGCAGAGCAGCGCAGCCCTCGACTTCGCCTCCGTACAACGCGATAACCCTGAGATGCAGAGGAGGTGTCAGCAGGTCATCGACGCATGCACCGCAATGGGGAAGGAGAACCCCATTCAGTCAATCCATGACGTCGGCGCCGGAGGCATCTCCAACGCGCTCCCCGAGATTGTGCACGATAGCGCGCTGGGCGCCCAGATTGAGCTTCGAAAGGTGCCCAACGCAGACCCTTGCATGTCGCCCATGGAGATCTGGTGCAACGAGTCGCAGGAGCGTTACGTCCTCGCCGTCGGGCCCGAGCGCTTGGCTGAGTTCGAAGCTTTCTGCGCACGCGAACGGTGTCCCTACGCGGTTGTCGGGACTGCGACATCGGAGCAGTCCCTACTCGTGACGGACTCGCTCCTACACGCCACCCCTATCAACCTCCCCATGTCGGTTCTCTTCGGCAAGCCCCCCAAGATGTCCCGCGTCGCCACCACACTGCACGCCCCGCGCCCGCACTTCGACACAACCCTCCAGTCCTACCTGTTCCATCCCATGCCCCCGACCGCCGCGCTCCTCGACGCCGCCTCGCGCGTCCTACGTCTCCCCGCAGTCGCCTCAAAATCCTTCCTCATCACCATCGGTGACCGATCCATCACAGGCCTCGTCGCCCGTGACCAGTGCGTCGGCCCTTGGCAGGTTCCTGTCGCCGACGTTGCCGTCACAACTACCTCGTACGGCGTCGACGTTCGTACGGGCGAGGCCATGGCCATGGGCGAACGCACACCGCTGGCCTTGCTAAACCCGGCCGCGTCCGCTCGCATGGCCGTTGCAGAGTGTGTCACTAACCTGGCGGCAGCGAACGTCGAGTCCCTGTCGCGTGTGCGCATGTCAGCTAACTGGATGTGCGCTGCGGACCATCCGGGCGAGGGCGCTGGTTTGTACGAAGCCGTCAAGGCCGTCGGGATGGAGTTGTGTCCGGCGCTCGGTGTATCGGTGCCCGTTGGGAAGGACTCGATGTCGATGAAGATGAAGTGGCGGGCCGAGGGTGAGACGCACGAGGTCACCGCGCCGCTCTCGCTCGTCGTCACAGGGTTTGCCGGCGTTGTCGATACACAACGTACGTTGACACCGCAGTTGAGGGGGGATGTGGCCGGGGAGACGGCTCTGGTGTTTTTGGATTTGGCGAAGGGAAGGCAGAGGTTGGGCGGGTCGGCGCTCGCGCAGGTGTATAAACAGGTTGGAGATGAGGCGCCGGATGTGGAGGACGCGGGATTGATTCGGAACTTCTTCCAGGCAATGCAAGATGTGAGGAAAGGCGCGAAGAAGGAGGATATCGTGCTGGCGTATCACGATCGGTCGGACGGGGGGCTGTTCGCGACGGTAGCGGAGATGTGCTTTGCGGGACATGTGGGCGCTGAGGTTGACCTGACGACGATCGTACGGGACGGGGACGTGGTGTCGGCGCTGTTCAACGAGGAACTCGGGGCGGTGGTGCAGGTGCGGGAGTCGGATGTTTTGCGGCTGACGACGACGCTTACCGAAGCCGGTTTCCCCGCAGAGCACGTGCACCGGATTGGGTCGGTGACGGCGCACACGGCCAAGGACACGATTGTGTTCCGGTGCAACCGGGAGGCGGTGTTGTCGACGTCGAGGGTCGAGCTGCAGCGTATGTGGGCCGAGACATCGTATCTGATGCAGTCGATCCGCGATAACTCGACGTGCGCAGAGCAGGAATACGCCGCTATCCTCGACGTAAACGATCCAGGATTGTCCTATCACCTCACCTTCGACCCGGCAGAGGACGTCGCCGCACCCTACATCCACCGCGCCCCCGTAGATCGCAGGCCCAAGGTGGCTATTCTGCGTGATCAGGGCGTGAACGGACAGACGGAGATGGCCTTCGCGTTCCATGTAGCAGGGTTCGAGGCCGTGGACGTACACATGTCCGATATCATCGGCGGAACCGTCTCGCTGCGCGATTTCGTGGGACTCGCGGCATGCGGCGGGTTCTCGTACGGTGACGTGCTGGGCGCCGGGTCGGGCTGGGCGCGGTCGATCCTGCTTCACGCGCGTGCGAGGCACGAGTTCTCCAACTTCTTCAACGAACGCGACGACACCTTCGCACTGGGCGTCTGCAACGGATGCCAGTTCATGTCCCAGCTACGCGAGCTCATCCCGGGAGCGGACACGTGGCCAGACTTCAAGCGCAACGAGAGCGAGCAGTTCGAGGCCCGCGTCTCCCTCGTCGAAATCGTCGAAAACACTGGGACTGGGGACGCGACCCCCTCAGTCTTCTTTGCTGGTATGCACGGTTCCCGCTTCCCCATCGCCGTCGCCCACGGGGAGGGAAGGGCCGAGTTCCGCAACTCGGCCGACCTGGATGCCCTGCGCGAGCGGGGACTGGTCGCCGCGCGCTTTGTGGATCACTATGGGAACCCTATAGAGAGGTACCCGTTCAATCCGAACGGGTCTCCGCACGGGATCACCGCTGTCAAGACTCCCAATGGGAGGTGCCTCGTCATGATGCCCCATCCGGAGCGCGTCGTACTCAAGCAGGCAAATAGCTGGTACCCCCCTGATGAGAGGTGGGGGCAGTTGGGACCGTGGGCTAGGATGTTTAGGAATGCTAGGGTCTGGGTCGGGAAGAGGGCGTAGGGACTTACAAGTGAGGGAGCTGAGCGGTTGCAAAAGGGAATTTATTTTGAAAAGGCTGTTCTCGGTTGTGGAATTTGGTGTTGCAAAAGTTGCGACTTTTTATCACAAAATTTTTTTTGTGCGTAATTGTGTAGCTACACGTCATTGGCCTCGCTTTTTTTCTTGTGGGTGGAGTGAGCGAGCCTTTGCGTTTTTTGAGTAGCAGTGGCTACCGTGTCCTCGTAATATTGAGGGCGGATGGACTCAGACAGGAGTGACTATTACTGCCTAAATCATCATGTGACCAACTGCTGCTTTTTTCCAGCAAAGCCTGGAGAACGATTCCACGGGCACAAGGAGGCGACGTCTATTTGATTTTGCGAGAAGTCACGGAATCGATATACCGTACAAGCATTTGTGGCTGAACAAGGATTTATGGCTAATGATGGTTAACGGTCCCTCTTGGCTATTGATGCGCCTTGCGAGCATTGTTCTTTGTTCTCTTTGTCCTGCCTTGTGTTGCTCTTTTTTTTTTTTTTTTTTTTTTTTTTTTTTTTTTTTTTGTTTTTCCTTGCCTTGCGTTTCTCATCATTTGTAAAGCATTGCTCCTTTTTATCGTGCCTTATTCCTTTCCATCTTGTCTCGTTCTTTTCGCCCTAAAATCCTCTCCCCAATAACTCTCCTGCCCATCATCCAAATATCAGCCTTATGTCCAATTCGACCAACCCGGGAACCAGCTTCGGTATCGACCTGGCTCTTTTCCTTAGCGACTCGCGGTTCCACGGGGTGGAGCTCGGCGCCACGCGTAGCGTCCTCGCGGCGCGGTGCGCGGTCTTCAGCGCGATGCTCTATGGTGAAATGCGCGAGCGGGACGCGGACAAGGTCGCTCTCCGGGAGATCAAGTCTAACGCGCTTCGTGCCGTCCTCCTATTCATCTACAGAATCCGCCCTTCCCATGCCACCCGAGTTGGTCATCCAAACGTATCGTGCAGCGACTTTTTTTTCTGCTGCCCAACTTGATGAAGTTGGCTATGGAGAAAACAGAGGAGACGAAAGGTCTTGATATGGTGGCTTCGTTGATAAATGAAGCTGTTGCCGCCGTGCATCCCAATGAAACCATTTCGTACTCGGCGGCTTGTCCTTGGTGATTTAAATGGGCTTTCCTCGAGTTCTTACTTAAGGCTGGGCTAGACTCGAACGACTTTCAATTTAAAACATCGGAGAACGACTTGCTACTATGTGTCCTGGGCTAGCAGCGAAAACACACCGGATCATGAAGAGCGTCACAAAGCCCTCGGCGCTTTCATGATTGAAAAGAGCATTGCGCTTAAACCGAACAAAAAGCTCCACCCGATTGACGACCAAAAGGAAGACTCCGTATCAAGGATGATAACGTCCGCCTCATCTGCGCTCCGCGTGACTGCATATTTTCACCAAGCCACAATCTCCACTCAATTGCCATCCTGTCCTGTCCCGTCTTATATCTATCTGTCCCATCGGTCTTGTCTCAATCGTCCGTCCCGTCCTATTTGTCTGTCCCATCCCATCTTGTCTCAATCATCTGTCCCATCCCATCTTATCTCAATTGTCCGTCCTTTCCTGTCATCAATATCCTGTCTCATATAAATCGTCCGTCCAGTCCCATCTCATCTCAATTGTCCGTTCTGTCCTGTCGTCTGTCTCCCATTCATCCATCCCACCTCAATCGGTTGTCCCATCCCATCTCATATAAATCATCTGTCCATCCTGTCCCATCGTCTGTCTCCTGTCTCATATAAATTGTCTGTCCATCCTGTCCCGTTGTCTATCTCCCGTTCGTCCATCCCACCTCAATCGGTTGTCCCATCCTGTCTCATATAAATCGTCTGTCCATCTTGTCCTGTTGTCTGTCTCCCATTCATCCATCCCACCTCAATTGGTTGTCACATTCTGTCTCATATAAATCGTCCATCCTGTCCTGTCATCTGTCTCCCATTCGTCCATCCCACCTCAATCGGTTGTCCCATCCTGTCTCATATAAATCATCTGTCCATCCTGTCCTGTTGTCTGTCTCCCATTCGTCCATCCCACCTCAATCAGTTGTTCCATCCTGTCTCATATAAATTGTCTGTCCGTCCTGTCCTGTTGTCTGTCTCCTGTTCGTCCATCTCACCTCAATCGGTTGTCCCATCCCGTCTTATATAAATCATCTGTCCATCCTTTCCCGTCATCTGTCTCCCATTGTCTGTCTCCCATTCATCCATCCCACCTCAATTGGTTGTCCCATCTTATCTCAATCTTGTCTTGTCTTGTCTCATCTCATCTTGTCTCGTCTTGTCTTGTCTCATCTCATCTTATCTTGTCTCATCTTGTCTGTCTCATAATGGTCTGCCATGGATAAAGATAGCTCACCATCATCCTGCTCTAGCTCTTTCTAATTATATAAAGCACAACCATATAAAGTACAATCAACCTGCAACTCCAATACATTTAGTTTTATAAGCTAAGAGGTAGTGACATCTCATCCCAACTCTATTGCCAATATCTCCACTATCAATATCTCTAGCTATCACTCTTAGTAGAGGTCATACATCACTTTCAACCTTTCTGATTAATGCAAGATGCAAAACACCAATACAGAATAGATTTCGCCATCCAGTCTTTACAAGTTCTCACCAAGTTAGTAAGGATCAACCATCTTGTTGGGATGGCAACTCGATATGTAGGCACGTGACTTCGTCATTCATCAGTAACGCGTGAAATGCGATATACGCATTTTGAATAAATACACATCTTTACCTAAAATTATTTAAAATCAGAAACATCTTAACAGAACAATATTCAATAAAGACTATAGATATACTTGCAAGAAATATAGTAGTAGACATTCTCAAAGTTGGTATCTAACTCTTAAATTATTATATATTGAATGCAATCAATAAGGACATCAACAAGAGAATTATCCATCTTAAATTCAAACTTTCCTTCTTCTTGATCTAAAGAAAAGCTTCTTTCTCTAGAAGAAAAGCTAATGGCAATTTATATTTATTATAAAACTCTTACAAAAACTATAGTTAATATAGTAACTATTAAGACTGCTCTTATATAAACAGCAAAATATACTAGACTCTTAAAGAATACAATGCAGAATATTATATATAAATGGGAGTTGAATAAGGAATTTGCAGCTATAGACTCAGATAGAAAGAGAGATAATTAGAAACTATACTAAATATATCAATAGATATCTGATATAAGAATGATTGCTATAAGACTCAATGTAGATAGTAAACCAGTTACTGTTCAAAAAATTTCTTAAAAAGATAAATCTGGAGTATAGAGATTACAACTTAGTACTAAGATATATAATATATATTTAACTTTTATAATAAATAGGCTTTAAATATAATTAAGTTTCAAAAATAATCAATTATCAGAAATTAGCAAATATTATAGAATATATATTATAAAAAAAATTTACAACACTATAACTGAATTAAGAAAAACAGACCAAATGCTATTTAACTCTAGCTAAATAGATTATATTATAATTAATATTATATTAATAGTTAGTTATAGTTTTATACAGATAACTTTATATATAGAGAAAAATGAGAATATTATTAGATTATTATACACTATAGTGAAATAAATAGATAGAAGATTAGACAACTAGTTATCTTTAAAGTAAATACTAATGATAAAGATTATTACAAAAATATGAACTCTAATAACTTTGAGACATATTTTACAAATTTATATAATTATATTCTTAAATTATATTATACTAATTAGCTCAATAATGATGTTTATATTTATATAGATAATACTACTTATTATAAGTATATATAAGATCTTCTGAATAAGTTAGAGAAATTTAAATCTAACTCAAATTTGTCTATCATATGATCAATTTGAACTAATTTGAATTTTTTATATAAATTTGAACTAGTTTGAATTTATCATATGATAATTGCACAAATTTGTCTACAAAAATTTAAAAAACTTTAATTGGTCATAATATTATTAAGTCAAAACTATGAGCAAGGCTATAGTAAAGTAATATGGTAAAGCTAATATATAAGTAAAACTGTAGTAATATAGTAAGGCTATAGTAATATAGCAAGGCTATAGTAAAGCAGTGAGATTATAGATTGAGATATAGTAATGCAGCAAGACTATAAGATTAGTAAGACTATTGAGTAGTAAATAATAGTAATTTATCTAGTTCTCTAATTATATAATATAATAGTTATAAAATATTTAACTTCTTGATCATATTCTATCTTTCTTAGCTCTCTCATTCTTTCTCTCTCTATATTTCAAAATAGACTTCTTTTTAAACTTCCTATATAAATCTGATATACTCTTTATTTTCTTTAGAAATATACTACAATTTTAGATTATAAAAAGTTTACTAGAATTTTGGATATTTATATCTATTAAAAATATAGTATATCTATCTATTTTAGTAATAACTAAAATTAGACTTTCAGACTTACCAATGATAATTTTAAAGATATTTTTTAAATTATCATAAATGATATTTCTAAATTTGAAGACTATAAGGAGATACTGAAATATTATAGAGGATAAAAGTATAAGAGACAGAAAAGAAGTACATAAGAAGTATAAGAAACAAGATAGTAATATTGAAAATAATGAGAAAAATAACTCTGGAAGTAAGGCTGAAAGTGAGACTGAAAGTAAGATGGAAAGTAAGATCAAAAATAATATTACTAAAAACAAGACTGAGATCTCTACTAATAAGAAGAGAACAGAAGGTTCAAGTTCTAGTAAGTTGAAAGTAAGGTAAGAAATAATACCATCAGACATAATATTGAGATTTTTGCTAATGAGAGAGTATTAAGCAAATCTGATCAAGCTATAGATAATAGTGAATATTTTACTAATAAGAATATTATCAAGCCTTTTAATGAGAATACCATTAAGCTCTTTGATAAATTCAATAGAAATATCTAAGATATAATAGAAGGGATAATAAGACCTAAGCTATATTAGCTAATTATTAATTAAGAGGAGAAGCTGTTGTTGAAAAATCTCTCAATAAAGTAATTCAGAGTGAAAATAATATCAAAATAGCTAAAAGTGAAAATATTCTCTATTATATTCATCTTAGATATATATATGTTGAATATAATAGACTAATGTCTAGACAAAATATATACTGTTAAAGTAATTAGAAAAAAAACTCATTGATCTTAAATTATATAGAACTAATAAGAAATACTACTTAAAAGATTTTAAAAAAGACAAGACAGATATATAGAGTACTTTAAAATATTCCAGAAAATATTATACTTATAATAGAAGAGATGTCTATAGAAAAAATTTGCAATTATATGAAGAATAATTATTATAAAATTATCTTTAAGAAAAGATAATTTTTAGATAAAGATTCTCTATTATATAATATGTAATATTTTGTTAAGTATTTTATAGATGAATATTCTATATTTTTCTTTAAGTTAAATTTAAATTTTATAAATATTTACTATTTGATATATATGATATAATAAAATTATTATAGTATTATGAGTAATTTAGTTCAAAAGAAGGCTGAGGGGTAATGTTATATAATATCTATCTGGTGTTATATAATATTATACTTATAGTAGTTTTGGTATATTTTGATACAATAGCAAAGTTAGATAAATAACTCTATTTTGCCATCTTGTCTATTTTATACCTCTTTTATTTTACTATCTTATTTATTTTACTATTTCATTTATTTCACTATCTCATCTATTTTACTACCTTATCTATTTCATCATCTCTACTTTACTGTCTCATTTACTTTATCACTTTACTCATTTTACTATCTTATCTATTTCACTATCTCACCCATTTTGCCATCTTACTTATTTTGCTACCTTATCTATTTTGCTATCTCACTTATTTTTCTATCTTACCCAATTTACTATCTTATCTATTTTACTACCTCACCCACTTTACTATCTCACTTATTTCACTATCTCACATATTTTATCATTTTATTAGAGTAAGCTTATTATATCTGACATTATTATAATCAAAATCAGTCAAGTTACCTATGGGTATTTTTTTTCATTCAATTATCTCACATTTTTTTTCTCTATATTTATATTTAACTATCATCTTTTTACATATTTTTATCATCTATACTATATATAGTTTATTATCTATATTACATATAATTATGTATATACTATTTCTCCTATCTGAGAGTAAGACAATATATAGTCTTATATAGATATTTATATGTTCTTCTCTCTGAGAGCAAGATAACATAGTCTTGTATGGGTATTTCTCCTACTTATCTAGAAGTGAGATATCTTCTCTTGATACCTAAATACTATCTTTATATCAATACTCTCAAGAAGCCTACAATTGAAAAAAAGTTAAAAGATATATAAAACAGTTAGCAAAGATAAGGAAATATAATACTCAGACTTAAGATATATATTTTATTTAAAACTAAAGATAAAGAAAAAAAGAATAAAGAGATTAAGAGATATATTATATATATATTTTTAAAAGTCTCTTAGACTTCACCATTTATTATCAGTCTATCAAATATAAATACAGTACTCCATCTCACTACCCAATCCCCCTAGGGAGGCTCCCCTCCACACCCTCATACTTGAATATTACCTTACTACTCACTATTACAATTCTCTCCTCATTCTATCTACAAATTTTCTCTACCAAACAATACTAACAATCTCTCTGCAGATCTCATCTCAACTATCAATCCATCAAGACATCTACCATCAACCCTTTCCATCTCATCAGTTACTTCCCCAAACCCAATTACTTCCCTTTCTCAAAAACAAACAACCAGTATCCAGCCAACCCCACCCATATAGCTAAAACTTAAATAACTATGAGTTACTTATTTTCAACCCCTACTACTAATCTATCTCTCAAATTCTCTGATTGACCTCTCTCATCATCTCCCCTCCTCATCAGTCTATTTCTAACTGCTAACCAAAAGTCACTAAGTATCTCACACTCTCTCAGCTAATGTTCTAGTATCTATATAGATCTCTCTTCCTATCCTACATTATAATACTCTTTACAATCAAAGTGTCCACCCTCTATAAGGTAGTCTGATCAAAATTTGAGCATGATATTCCTCCTCAGCAAGTGTCACTAAACCACTCAGAACTTAGATAGCAGCCATTGCTATATTTCTACACTCCAAGCCCAAATTCCATTTCAGTTCCACTCCTCTCCAATATCTGCCATCTGCTAGTCACTAGACTATACATCTTGTCCTAACCCTCTCTAGCACTCTACCCCATCACTAATATCAAAATCAATCAGAAGAGTACCCCTCAATAATACTTAATCCTATCTCTATATTACTAAGCCCTATAGCATCTCTCCCTCAGCCTCTTACCAACAAAGACCAATATAGTGCACTCTATCAACTACTCTCCACCAGAAGCCCTTATACTATATGTATCCACTGTTCTGAAGCCCAACCAAAGACAGTAGATCTCCTGTAGAGCCTCTTGGTGAGAACCTCATCTCCCAGACCTTTTTTATCAGAGGAATTCAGTTACTATCTCTCAGTTTCACAGCTCTCTTCAGCCACTAAGCTCTCAGATAATGTAGCCTCTTTGAGATGTCAACCAGCCCAAGACCTCCTCTAGTCACTGATAATGACAAAATTTCCCAGTTAATCTAACTCTATCATCTAGTCTAGATCTAACCTTTGACTAGCTTCAATAGCCTCTTTACCACTCAGACTGAAAAGTCCAGATAATATACTAAATACTATAGCTTTAGCAGTCAATATATATTCAAAATTGAAACACAATCTGCTAAAGAAATATAGTGGCCACTCTAGCTCTACAGAATCTTTCTTCAAATTACTACCTACTACTCTCACCAAGTTCTTAGTAGAACTGACCCATAGACTGAAAGATAGATGCCCAAGTACTATATAGTATCTCTAGTAGAGACAATTGTCTCAATAATATCCCCTTCCACCAGACCATTGCTCAATACTATTATTTTACACTTATACTAGTTGAGTTTAGCCCCAGAGTGTATCTCATACTACTCTATCATTTTCTGAAGTTCTTTGATATCAGAAATCAATCCTAGACCAACTATTATATTATCTACAAAGGCTCTAACTTTTCATACAATTCCAAATACTGAGAGGCCCACTACCTTTTGCTGAATTCTATCCATCAATAGCTCTAAGAATAGAGTATAAAAAATAGAAGACAGTAGGTCTCCCTGGAGAACATCTATATCTAGAGAAAACACTACCCTCTGATGACCATTATATATGAGCACTACTCTACTCCCTTCTAGTAGGCTGATTATTACCACTCAGAATTACTGAGAAACTCTAATCCTATTTAGTATCTTTACCAACCAGATCTGCCTGACATGGTTATAGACCTTCTTCTGATTCAAGAAGACCAATCTCCTATCTAGTCTACAGGCTCAAGCCTCTTCAATAATGCTATAAACTCAAGCTGTGCTATAATGAGCTAGCCCCCCACAAAATCTCATTTAAGACTTACTAGACTACCTTCTATAGCCTTATAACTACCACCTTGGTGACTAACTTTCTGTCTATGTCTAGAAGTATAATAGGTCACCAGTTCTTCCAGTTCTCCCTCTTGCCCTTGTCCTTATACAACAGTGCCACCAGTCTCAGATCCTGCTCTCCTACTCACTTCTCTGACTATAATATCAAGTCACAAAGTACCATCATCTCTTCTAGCACTCTAGGGATTCTCACCATCTTCTTCCAGAAGTCTTAGGGCAGATCATTCTCTTCTGGTGCAGTGTCCAGCATAGTTGTAGCAAGAACCTAATGAATATTCTCCTCCTGTACTGGTATTACCAAACTGCTAAGCCCATCTACTTATAGTAGATACTAATTCTCCAAAGTATATTCAATGGTAGCAGCATTGGTCCCACTCTTCTCCTTACTCTACAGACTACTCCACCTCTTCTTCAGTAAGCCCAAAATATCTTGTAGACTATACACCAGCAGACTATTAAAATTCAGTATTCCCTCTCACCTCTACCTCACTCTCCTCATCTAAAGGATTCTTGAGAGATACTTAGAGGATCTCTCTCTCTCCTCCAGCCTCTATCAGTGTAGCTATGTAGCCAAACTTCATATCTGTATCTCCTCCTCCTCTCTCAATATCTGTTATAACTCAGCAATCTCCAGCTTGACTCACATTAACCTCCAATCCTCTACCCTCTCTAAGGCCAAAAGATCTATCTAATTTTCCTGAAGCCAGGCTAATCTAGCAGAAGCCCAGGTCACTCTCCACTTCCTCTGTCTTCCTGCTACTCTGCTAGTCTCACTCCAGTAAACCCTAGCAGTCTCCTTCAATCTCACCTATTGAACACCAACTGGGGCACTTTTTTGGACCCAATTCTTCACTTTCTACCTAATATTCTCAGCCCAATTGTCTCACAATCCCTTCTCAGCCAATAAAGAAGAATTGAGGCACCAATGTCCAGACCCATCTCTACTTTCCCCAAACTGCCCATACTCTAACAAACCTCAATAGTCTGACCATAGATACCATTCAATCTCTAAGAACTTCTAGATATTCAGACCCCAGCAATTGGCTGTCAGCACCCAGTCAATTTTAGTTCTCAGGCCACTCACACAATAAGTATAGACTCTCCTATCTCTCTATATTGCCCATCCAGTATCCACTAAGAAACTAAGTCACTCTATCTCCTCCTAACCCTCCAGGCCACCACTCCTGCTCTCTGCATTTCTCTCTCCATCTATCCTATTCAATTGTACCAAGTAAACCATATTGAAGTCCCCTCCAAGCACCTCTACTCCTGCCTCTGCAAGTACTCTACTATCCAAAAGATTATTAATATACTCCATACACTTACTCCTGACTATAGGACAGTAGTAAGATCCAACTATAATTGACTTTCATCCAGGCTGATACCACTCTCTCCAAACTATATGATCTCTCCAGTTTCTGCTGTCATATATTTTCCCTTACCCTTTCCATACCAATAGCCCAACCTTGTCATTTCAGACTACAGCTTCACTCTATTCTCTTGTCTACTCCTGTTGATCTAGATTCTTCTTATATCATATATCTTACAGAAGAAGGAGATCAGTCTCTAATCTCTTTAACTAAGAAAAAATATTACGTCATCTCCCAGAACCCCTCAGACCATTCATGTTTAATAAAAAAATATTAGTTGTACTATTTATAGGGAATAATGTTGAAATAGACACCTCTTCTTCACAACTCTATGTTTACTTTCTCTCTAGTTAAGTCTAATCTATACTCAGCAGCAATCTCTATCCCCTCAACCTGCTTAGCTTCCAGTTTAACTAATAGCTCATCCATCATAGCATTATCCTTCAACTCCATCTCCTTCTGGTACTCCAAGCAAGCCTCTTGCTAAATTTCTAATCCATATCTCTGTTTTCACCAGAAGTCTGTATGTTCCCTAATTACTACTACCATCTCTGCCTCCCTCATAATATCTATCTCATAACCCTTCTCATTTAAATATACTACCAGTATCTTCTTTACCAGGGCCTCTACAATACCATCATCCTGCAGAATTCTTACCTAGTTCTCCTCACTGATAACTCACAAGTTCACATCTCCCAACTCTTCAGCTACTAAGTTATTTATCACCTAGCATATCTACTGTAAGTCCAATCTTCTTGCCCTCAGAGATTATTGGTCAGCCAGCCCTGAGCATCACAGTGTCTGCCCCAGCACTTGCAGACTCATTCCACTTCTTCTCAGAGATATCCACCAACTCCTCCTCCCTGATCTCAAATATCTGCCCTCTACTCACTACCTCAGGTACTCCAAATCTAATGTAGTGAGTCCCCAATATCTCCATATCTTCACCAGCCATTAGTCAGATGTCCTGAGCCTTCCTTTTTATATTTTTACTCTTCTCCCATACCTCCAGTATACTGTTATTATATAGAGTCTGATCTTATACCTCCTGGCTCTAACTCTAAGTCTTAGTACTCTTCTCCTCCTCCACACCAGTCCAGACACTCTTCTGAGTACTCTCAGCAGCTGTATCCAAACTAAGTGATATCTTCTTCTTCTCCTTCAAACTAGCCAGCAACTCCCTCTACCTCTTATATCTCTAAGCTCTCTCTCACTGTCTCTTATCCACTCAAATGTACTTTCCATCTACTACCTCTAAGTGAGTTGAGTCTATATAAGCCTTTCAAGCCTTGGTCTACTGCTCTACTACCCCACTGAACTCCTCCAGTACCTCCAACAAATCCTCCTCCTCCTCTATACTTTTCTTCACTCTCATTATCTTATAGATAAATGCTCTCCACATTAGTACTGAGAGCCAGTCCCTCAACTTCTCCATAGTCTCCTTCCCAGCCAGCTGGAGTCTGACATCCACATCTTTCATTCTGAAAGAAGTTCTCTCCCAGACCTAGAAACCAATATCAACTACCTCACTATACTTAGCCATAGTCTCCTCCATCCTTTTCCTTATCTTGATCATTGTAATTATGAGTACTCTCTTCACTAAGAGCTGAACTACTCTGGGGTCCTACCTCAGACAGCAAGCTATTGAAACTACTACTTTACCTATAGTCAACCCTGCCTTCAATACCTCCTCTAGGGGTGCAGTCTTCTCAAAGCCCACCTTTACTCTCTCAAGCCTCTTTAAGAACTTCACTAAGACAGCTTCAGCCATCTGCTTCAAAATTAGCCTCAGAACTATTTTTGCCATTACTGTCAAGTCTCAGAAGTATAATATAACTATAAACTCCAAGATCAATTTCTTGAGTAATGGGGCCACTACTAAGCCTGTTACACTATCAGCCAGGTCTCTTTGCCCCTACTGGTCTCCCTGTATAGTACTACTATTAGCTGTTACATTTTTTTTTTTTTTTTTCTGATTCTCTGTCACACCTCTATTAGTAGTCACTAGACTATTAAGAATAAGTTCAAGTCTTACTTATCAACCAGAAGGATCAAGACTATATAGTTAAGAAAGGAGACTGAGTTATACAAATGATTCTAGAAAAAGCCAGTCAATCCAAGATCACAGAAGTCTAAGAACTATTCAAAACCAAGTGAGACCAGAAAGGTTTTGATAGTACTGATCAAGTATTAAGTCTTATTGAAAACTAAGCTCAAGTCACTCATTTTCAAAGGTCTAGTCAAAGAAAAAGAAGTTTAAGTACTTATAGATAGTAGAGCTGCAGAAAACTTCATTAACTAGAACTTTTTCAAAAATCTCAAGATTCTTATCAAACTAGTATCCAAGAATGATAGTATAGTTACTACAGATAGTACACTATATCCTATTGAGTTAATTGCTACCAAACTATCCATCAAGATTTAGAAATATTGAGAATGAGTAGATTTTGAAGTTATACTATTAGGAGATCATAATCTAATCTTAGAAAAACTCTGGTTTACTAAATACAATCTGAATATTAATTAGTGTAAGAATGAAGTTACCCTACTTTAAGAAGGAGTCAACATTACTATCAAGATAGACAAGTTTATGAACAAAATCCAGATTACAATACTATCTACAATAAAGTATAAGAAAGTACTTAAGAAGATAGTATATACTTTTATTATAATAATCTGTTCTAAGAAGCAGGATAAGAAGCTGTCAATCAATGAAAGTATTAAATTATTGCTTAAAGAATTCAAGAATGTCTTCTCAGATAAGCTACCTGGTCTATCCCCTATATAAGAAGTTGATTATGAAATTGAACTGACCCCAGAAGCTATACTATTTAAGAAACTATTATATATTACCTCTTAAAATTGAAGCAGTCAAGAAAGAACTAGAAGAGTTACTTATATAAGAAGCCATTCAATCAAGCAAATCCCCCTATAGCTCACTAGTCTTATTTGTTAAGAAAAAGAATAGTATTCTATAAATATATATAAATTACTATATACTTAATAAGCTTGTAGTCAAGAACTGATATCTACTACCCTTAATTGATCAAATTTTCAATACTCTCAAGAATGTCAAGTACTTCATCAAGCTGAACCTTATATTGAGTTACTATCAAATTCAAATCAAGCTAGAAGATATTCTCAAAACTGTATTTATAACCCCCCTTTAAACTCTGTCTTAGTATTTGGTCTTAACAATATAGCTGCCATATTCCAAACCCTTATGAATAAGATATTCAAGAACTAACTATTTATTTTCTTATTGATATATTTTGACAATATTCTGATCTTTAGTATAACTAAAGAAGAATACCTCAAGCATATCTGAGTAGTTCTGGGGATCTTGCAAAAATATAAACTATATACAAAGCTTAAGAAGTATGAATTCTTCAAAGAATAAGTTGAATATCTTGACTACATTATCTCTGTGCAAGGAATTCAAATAGATCTATACAAAATAGAAGCAATTGAAGAATAGTCTATTCTATCAAAACTTACAGAACTTTAGTCCTTTCTTGGTCTAGAGAAAGGCCCCTAGCTCTGATCACTATGTATACTACTTCTGAGATCTCTTTTGTCAACAAGTCTTTCAAAAACTCAAGAACTACCTAACCTATACTCTAGTTCTATATAATGCAGATCTAAGTCTAAAATTTACTATTACTACTGATATATTAAATTTTATCATTAAAGTAGTTCTGTTATAAGATGATGGTAAAGGACATTGTCTATTGTCTTTGAGTTCTATAAGTTATCTCTAACTAAACAAAAGCTAGCCATCTATAAGAAGGAGCTACTAGTAATAATATATACACTAGATCACTGGTAATTCTATTTAGAAGATATTGAGTTTGATATCATTACTAACTATCAATCACTCAAGTATATTAATACCCAATCTACCCTATTATATCTATAAGCCATATAGAGCCTAAAGCTTTAAACTTTCAATCTGATAATTATCTACAAGTCTGGCAAAACACTTGTAGTATCAGATGTCTTATCTAGATACCAGATCTTGTTATAATCATATAAGTTATCCTAGAATCAGAATTTCTAAACCAAATCAGGTAAGCTTATAAAGAAGACACTATTACTACTAGAGTTTTCTTGAATAAGCTCAAGGATACATATATCATTGAGGCCAACCTGATCTACTATCAAGATAAAGTCTACCTATTCAATAATATATACTTATGCTATAAGATATTATAAGAACACTATGACTCCCTACTTGCTGGTCATCTTGGAATTGAGAAAACTATCAATAATATTTAATACTACTACTATTAGTCAAATATAGTAAAGGAAATCAAGAACTATATTACTAGCTGTGACCTCTATTAATATAACAAACTTATCAACTAAGCACTAGCTAGTTTACTATAATTACTGCCAATTCTAATTAAGAATTTCAAGTAAGTTATAATAGACTTTATAACTCAACTACTATAAACTCAATCTGGTACTAATACTATTATTATATTCATCAACTACCTGACTAAGACTATGGTTGCTGAACCCACTACTACCAATACCACTATACTCAAGATTATAAGAATCTTCTTCAAGTCTATCTTCCATTACTATGACCTATCATAAGTAATTGTCAGTAACTGTGACCTCAAGTTCACTAGTTACTTCTGACAAACTCTCTTTAAGACTCTGAAAACTCAATTGGCTATATCTACTACCTTTTATCTACAAATAGATAGATAAACTAAATATATGAACAGAACCTTAGAGCAAATACTCAGAAACTATATTTTTTATGAGTAAGATAATTGAGATCACTATCTGACTTATGTAGAATTTGTATATAATAAAACTGTTCAATCATCTATAGTTTTTCTCCCTTTTAGCTACTTTATGGTCAAGACTCCAAAATCTCTACAAGTCTAGTTTCTTTTAAGAAAAACAGTCAAATATAAGTCTCTACTACTAAGAACCTCATAGACAAGATAGACAAACTACTCAAAATTGCTACTATGAATATTCAGAAAGCCCAACAATATTAAGTTAAATATACTAACAAGAAGTATTGTGATGTTATATATACTATTGGAGATTAAGTTCTACTGTCTACTGAGAACTTCAAGATATAATCTCAAGTTAACTATCTATTAAATAAATTCTAGCTCAAGTATATTAGATTCTTTAAGATTACCAAATAAGTCTCAGCATCCTCCTACTGTCTCAAGCTATCTGAAATAATGAGGATATATCTAGTCTTTCATATATTATACCTTAAAATCTGAAACCAGTTATCACCCTACTCTGGTCAAATTCTTAAGCCATCTGTCCCTATAATTATTAAAGACTATATCAAGTATGAAGTTGAGAAAATTTAATCTGCTACTGCTATCTTGAATATCTGATCAAGTAGATGGGCTACTCTGAATATAATACTATCTGAAAACCACTAGTTAATCTCAAGAACTCCCAAGACCTAGTCTAAGACTTTAAGGTAAAATATATTATCTAATCTCTATAGTAACTTTCTTGGATTATTGATGACCTATAGTAATAATCAGTGTCTTATGTATTGGAAGTTTACTTTGAGACCCTAGAACTAGTAAAATATCTAGTAAATAAGAAGTCTACTAAAATGAAGCTACTAGCTAAGTTCAAATTTCTCTCAGATAGTTAGTTTAATAATAAGCTCTCTGCTCTATATAAGAATGATCAGTCCTTACCAATGTATCAATATATGTAAGTTTGAGAAATTTTGATTAAGTATATTTAGTCTTATATAACTTAAAACTCAATGAAGATATTGATTCTTAAGGAGGGAGGAATGTAATAATTTCATAGTTATATTTTAGTCTTAGTACTTTTTTACATCTTTTTGCTAGTTATTTCTTGTCTTTTTTTAAACATTCCACTATATTCTAGTATCTTCTGAGTACCTAGAAATCTTCTCTTAGTATCAAGACATCACTAGAACATTTTTGTCTTTTATTAATATCAAGCAGTACCAAGTATTTAGTCATAGAATCTTTTGGAACATTGTAGAATTCTATTAGTCATCTTTGTTGAGAACCTATTTCTTGGCCTTTCTCTTCTATTTTGAGATCCTTTTGGATCTTTCTTTCAGATCTTATATAAATATCCTTATTCTTTACTTGAATAAAGCTCAGAATATTTTCTCTCAGAATTTCTTTAAGAATACTTAAACCTATAAGTATCTCTTTAAGCTACTTTAGATCTATTAGAATTATCAGACTTAGCTACTTCCTCTTAAAGAAACTAGAACCATTACATCAATACTACAAAATATTGATAACTAGTCTGTTAATATTGATATAATATATATATATACTTATGTATAGAAATGTTTTGTATACATATTCTTTTATTTATATATAATAGAAAATTATATAATAGAGTGGAGTATAGACAATTTGGTTTCTGAGATTCAAATCAGATATTTAAATTAGATGTTTAAATCAGATATTTAAATTCAAAGATTCAAATCTAGTAATTTGAGTCTAATAAATTGAATTTGGTGATTTAAATCTAGAGATTTAAATTTAGAGGTTTAAATTTAGTAATTTGTCAAATTTGAAAATTTGAATTAGAGCTTTTATAATTCAAATTGATTCAAATTGATCATATGATAAATTCTATCAATTTGACTCAATTTGAACTAACTCATTCAGAATACTATCTAAATGATTATATTTTAAAGTTAAGAAAGTAAGAATTAATTAACCAGATAAAGAAATATGATCCTCAACTCTTAGAAGATATTTTCAAGAAAAAATAAAGAAAGAGATATATAAAAAATATAAATTAATTAGAATTTTGAAAAATTTGTAGTACTTTAATTGTTTTTTTTTTTTTTTATATAGTCACTTAGACTCCTTTATTACTAATGAATTCTATAAACAATATATACTTCACTGTTCTATCAATCACAATATCCCAACCTATTACCCAATCTACTGAGAGAGACTCTCCCCAATACCTTTATAATTGAATGTTACTTTACTATCTCTCACTATAACCCTCCTCTTACTCTATCTACATATCTTCTCTACTATATAGTGATGATGACCTCCTTGCAGACTCCATCCCAGCCACCAATCTATCAATATATCTTCCATCAATTCTTCTCATCTCCATAATTGCTCACCCAAACTCAACTACCACTCTTCCTCAAAAACAAACAATCAGTATCTAGCCAATCTCACCCATATAGCCAAAATCCACCTAATAGTGAGTCACTCATTCCCAACTCTACCCACCAATCTATCTCTCAAATCCTTCCAGTGATCTCTCTCATCATTCCTTCTCCTCATAACATCTAATCTATCTCCAACTGCTAACCAAAAGTCTCTAAGTATCTCACACTCTCCTAACCAATGTTCTGATATCTGCACAAACTCCCCCTCCTGTCCTACATTATAGCACTTCTCATAGTTAAATTGACAAGATGGCCTAAATGAAAGTTGAGCATAACATTCCTCCTCAGCAAGCACCACTACACTATCCAAAACTTAAGTAGCAGCCAGGGCCATATCTCAGCACTCTAGGTCCAGACTTTATTTCAGTCTCACCCTTTATTAATATCTGCTATCTGCTAGCCACTAGGCCATATATCCTGTCCTAACCCTCTCTGGTACTCCACTCTATCACCAATATCAAAGTCTAGTAGTAGAGTACCTCTCAACAATACTCAATTGCATCTCTACATCACTGGGCCCTATAGTATCTCCCCCTTAGCTCCCTGCCAGTGTAGTCCAATATAGTGCACCCAATCTACTACTCCTCACCAGAAACCCCTATATCATATGCACCCACTGCTCTTAATTCTAACCAAAGCCAGTAAATCCCCTGAGGATCCTCTTGGTGAAAATCTCATCTCCCAGACCTTTTACATCAGAGGAATTGAGCTACCTCCTCTCAATTCCACAGCCCACTTCAGCCACCATACTCTCAGACAATATAGCCTCTTCAGAAAGTCAACTAGCCCAAGACCACCTCTATTCACTAGTAATGATAGTATTTTCTAGCTAATCTGACTCTGCCTCTCAGCTCAGATCTAGTTCTTAGTTAGCTTCAAAAGCCTCTTTACTACCCAGATTGGAAAGTCTAAATGATATACCAAATATTACAGCTTCAAAAGCTAGTAGATATTCAAGATTGAAATACAGCCTACCAAAGAGATGTGATGGCCATTCCAGTTATACAGAGTCTCTCTCCAAATACCCATCTGCTGTTTCCACTAAGCTCTAGAGAGAACTGACCCAAAGACTGAAAGGAAAATACTCAAGTATTTTTTT
>RBNI01000573.1:0-29194 GCA_003990745.1 Jimgerdemannia flammicorona | reverse complement strand
AAAAAAAAAAAAAAAAAAAAAAAAAAAAGAGAACTAAAACTTTTATACTTTTGAGTAGTTGAGTACTTGAATACTTACATGTTTTAATATTGACTTTATTTCAATAGAAATGAAAGAGATATTTATAGAATATAATTCAATAATTGCTAAGATATAAAGCTAAATATAAAATTTGATAACTAAATAAGATATTTGAATACAGAAAACTTCAGATTATAAGTACAAATTTGAGTACCTATATAATTAGTTATACAAGATCAGAATACTGGAATAATTTCTGACAGTTATATAAGATCAGAATGCTAGAATATTCAAGTATTTAAATAAATAGTTATATATACAAACAAATTAGAGTAGAATGTTCAAAATCCTATAGATTTTATCTTCATTACTGTCATCAAGACTAGAGGTCAAAGATGAGATGTCTTCAAAGAAAATAAGGTCAGCAAATATTTCTGTAAGTATTTTATTTGTTTCATATATTTTGTATATATTGTAATGGTGACCCCAGAATGATGACATCAGTACAGGAGACAGCCTTTCCTTACAAGCCACCAGATCAGAGCACAAGAAGATCATATAGCATATGAGATAAGCAATGATGACCAACTGTGAGTCATTGTGACCACAGTATGGGTATCTTGAGAAATATAAAAGAAGGATCAAGAAACTGCAGTAGCAGCAACCAATAAGACCCACTAATTCCAAAATAGTTCAAAGACTTACTACAAATGAAATGTCTGCTACTTGCCAAACCTCAAGGTCAAGGAACCACCAAGGTATCTCAGTTGAAGAAAGGATGTTCCAAGACATCAGAAGAGCCATGAGAACCTGCTCAAGAAGGACTCCTAGTGTCAACCTGGGTACTGATGACCCTTATCATTATATCCTCTACCACCATAAAATGGAAACAAGGATCACCATCACTATCAAATGCCTCCAAATGTGGCAGAAGTATGAAATAGAAAACCTCCTCTGCTGGGAGTTCCCACAGGCCAGCCCCCAAGAGTTACAAGATACCACTCCTATAGATATACATAAAGTAAGGATAGCTAAGAAGATCCATCAGATCTTCAGGCATGCACCATAGTCAATCCCCAACTTAGAGTATGTTAGAGTCTCAGACTTCAGAGATGTGTCAGCCTATCATATCAATGCACTAGAAACTAGGGTGACTACAGAAGTCCAGTCCACTATCACCCTTGATAGAAGACTTCTGGCATCTCATCCTGTAGGACAACCCAGACCAATTCCTACAAGGATTGATCTCAGTATTCTAAGACCCAAGCATCCAGATTAGACCTCCCCAAGACCCCACATTTGTTTCCTATTTTGTAGGAGAGAACCTCATAGACTGGAGAGCCCCAGACCTCTTTATTCCTGCCGCCAAATATGATGATGTCATCAGTGATGATATTATCCAGCATGATATATGTGAGATGTGCAATATGCATGAAATACATAAAACATGTGACCTATGTGATAACGATGATGAGACAGATGAGATATTCACAGACCTCATCTCCTTTGAAGACATCCTGATCTCTGATGAAGATGAAGTCCCTATAGTCTTGAACATTCTGCTCTAAGTCCCTTGGTAATACTGAATAATACCAGTACCAGTATTTTGATATAATACTGAATAATGCCAGTACTGACATTTTGATGTGACACTGAATTATACCAGTATCCTGAACCTGTACAACCATCAGTGCTGACCCTGGAACTTAGCAGTTTTTCCTGTCCTGGCATTTTATTTTAGTTATTGGAATTTATATTTAGCTTTATATTTTAGCAACTATTGAATTATATTTTGTATAAATATCCCTCTTATTTCTTCTGAAATAAAGATAGTTCTGGTTTACTTATATATAATCTCTTGCAAGCAATCTAAGAGATAACAAGACAGTTTAAAGATAAGAAGTTGAGGACTATAAGACCTTGGGAAGGTACTCTAATAAGAACTTGCTTATAACAAACTTGAGTTAGTCTAAGAGATACATCTTGAAGAGAATCTGGCATATTTGAAAGACTCAGTGACCACTATGTAACAACTTGGTGTCTATTGGCTGGTGATTTAAGATAAATCCCTCACTTTCAACCTGAAAAATGAACAACCCCCACAACAACTACTCTGACTACAAGAGTCACCTCTGTAAGAATTCAAGATAAGATGGAAATGCATCCTCCCACATTCTATGGATATACTACTGAAGAGTCAATCCTGATCTTCATTGAAAACTTTAAACAATTCACCACTGTATAAGTTCTTGGTGTGGATGCACAATTGGCCCTTCTACCAGTCAGCCTCAGAGGACCTGCCAGAGGCAAGTTCAATATAGCCACTATTACTAATAATGGTACAGCCAAACTTACCAATATGAAGGCCTTCCTCAGAACAACATACTATACTGAAGAGATTAAGTAAGCTCTCAAGAATCAACTCAATACTATCTGCCAGAGACTTAGTGAAGATCCCAACTCATTCTATACCTGAATCTGCCACCAGATTGTCCTGGCTGACTATAATGATGCCCTTAAGGAACAAATAGCAGATTCAACCTTTACTCTGAAATTGCCCTAGCAATCTGGTCTACTCCAGCTATACTGACCCTTGATCAGAAAGTGGTCTTTGTACAGAGATATTGGACTGCCAGACACTCTGCCAAACACTCAATGGAGAAAATAACTGGCATCAAGATGGAGCCATCAAAACTAACTAGATCATACCTGCCACAGTTGTAAACAGACAACTATCCCCACCTACCCCCAAGACAGCCAAAGCTGACCCAGTGGAGGAACTTGCCAAGCAGTTTGCCAAGATAACTGCACACTTTGGTGATGTTGTTAGAGAAGTCTGAAGTGCCAACAGAAGACCAGTGTAGAGATTTGCAGCTACTAAAAAAGAATATAATATCACATGCTTTAGATGTGGAGAAGAAGGCCACTATGCAAAGAATTGTATGACTGAAACAAGATGTAAAGCCCAACCAAGCAATGCTAGTAGAACCAGAGAACAAATCAATGCAGTAGTCATCAAGGAGATTGGTGACACTGATGATGAAGAATACTATGAGGAGCTTGAATTCTACCCTACTACTGAAGGTATCAGAACCTGGTCTAAGCCCTATGACAAGAAGAGTAACAACAAGCCAGTTGGAAGACCAAAGAAGACCCCAGCTGTCACTATTCAAAGCAAGACTCAACCCGAGGAGATTGATCAAGACATGGAGTTAGATGAAACTGCCTGCCAAATTATTGAAGGCACTACTCCAGTCTTAGGAGAAAGTGAAAGCAAGAAGGAACAGAAGCTGCACAAGACCAAGATCCATCAGTATGATATCTACAAGAACCTTAAGGAATAGAAGGTCAATGCTACTTTTGGACAGCTAGCCAAAGTCCTTGCCTTCAGACAGTAGTTGAGAGTAGAACTTACAACTACTGCTAAGAATCAAGAGTATAAGATTGTAGAAGCTCACAATATCCAAGAGGAATCCGAAAACTCAGGTGAAGAATCCAAAGACCAGTGCAAGATATCAGCCTATACCCCATATCAGATCGAAGACTGTATCTTTGATGCTATCATTGATACTAGTGCTAGAGGATGCCTCATAAGCAAGAAGGCAATTGACTGCCTAGGCTGGGACATTGAAGAGTCCACCAAGATGGTCTATATTACAGCAGATGGAATACAAGCTATCTCCCTTGGCAAAATCCAAGAAGTCCCCATCAAGATAGGAGGAGCTACCATCCCAGTAGATGTGATTGTTACAAGCACCACCAACTATGACATCCTTATTGGCAACCAATAGCTTTACAAGGCCAAGGCCATCATTGACCTCAATGCTCAGAAGATACAGATCAACTATAGAGGAAGAAAGATATGAGTCTCTATCAATGTCCACAAAGGAGTTCTACCAGATATAGAAGGAGATAAAGAGGACACAGAGGTCTTCATGCACTCAGTAAACAAGAACAAGAACAAGACACCCAAGCTCACAGATGAGCAGTGGTACAACAAGATTATTGATGGCTATATTCCTCAAGGAAGATGCCTCCATGGTACTAGGATGTACTGCTCTGAATACCTGAATGACTGCTGGTCCTGTATCAGTGAAGTCAGGAAAATCCACCAACAGAAATACAAGCAAGAAGCTGCTGAAGTAAAAAGAAAAGCTGAAGAATATGACCAGCCCCCAGAGCTTTAAGCTGACAGTAATGATGAGGAGGAACAAGAATCAGATATCACTCTCAAGGTCAAGAAGTTCTACCCCAAAGCTAAGATCCCAGAATACAAGACTAAAGGAGTCATAGGAATAGACCTTGCCAGCATTCAAGATACTACCCTTGAACCACAGACCACTACCCTACTTGGTACTGGAATTGGAGTCAAGCTGCCAGAGAACCATATTGGAATTATCAAGACTAGGAGCAGTCTGGCCAAAAGCAAAATCTCAGTTAAAGGAGGAGTAATTGACTCTGATTACACTGGTGAGATCATACTCATAGTCAGGAATCACAACTCTACCACCCCATTCAAAGTTAAGAAGCATGACAGGATTGGCCAGATACTGATCTATAAAATCAAGAAACCCAAGATCACTGAAGCCATCAAACTCATCAAGACCAAGAGAGGAGAACAAGGCTTTGGATCTACTGAAAGAGGAGCCTATACCACTACCAAGATTACCAAACTTGAACACAAGAAAGACAAGGACCAGAACAAGTACACATATACTATTGGAGAAAACTTTCCCCTGGAAGAACAACTTCTTAAAATCCTGCACCAGAATGAAGGAGTACTAGCTACAGACTTCAGGGATATCTACAATCAAGAACCCAAGTACTATCACAAAGTTGACACTGGTGATACCAAGCCCATCTATCAGAAAGCCAGACCCATATCACCTGCCTACAGAGAATGGCTGTGAGCAGAACTCAAGAAAATGGAAGAAGCCAGAATTATCAAACAAGCTATCAGTCCCTGGGCTTCACCCATTGTCCTCACTTTGAAGAAATAAAGCAAGCCTAGAGAGTTTGCACCAAGACTCTGCATTGACTACAGGAAGCTCAATACCATCACCAAGAAGGATAGGCAGCCCTTGCCAAATATTCAAGACATCCTCACCACCCTTGGAAGTGAAGCCAAATACTATTCCATCTTAGATCTGTTCTCAGGCTTCCATCAGATTGGTCTCACTCAAGATGCTAGTGAGAAATCAGCCTTCATCATACCTGATGCCACTTATATCTACCTGCAAATGCTATTTGGAATGTGCAATGCCCCAGCAAGTTTCTAGTAAATGATGAACAGAGTCTTCAGCAATGAGATTGGAAAATGACTCTTTGTCTATATTGATGATGTGATCATCTTCAGCAATACTGCATGAGAACATATCAATCACATACAGCTAGCCCTCAAGAAGCTCAAGGAACATGGCCTCTACATCAAGCCCAAGAAATATAAGTTTGTAGTCCAGAAAATCACCTACCTAGAACACCTCATCAACCAGACTGGAATCCACACAGACTTTATGAAGATTGAGGCTGTTTCAGTCTACCCAAGACCCAGAATGACTACAGAAGTCCATGCCTTCCTTGGACTGGCCAGCTACTACAGAAGATTCATCAAAGGATACTCTAATATTGCAGCACCTATCTACAAGCTACTAAAGAAGGAAACCAAATTTGAATGGACCAAGAAACACCAAGAAACCTTCAATGAACTCAAGATCAGGTTGACCCAAGCACCTATCCTCAGAAGACCAGATTGGAACCTAGAATTCATCCTGAAGACAGATGTAAGTGCTATAGGACTTAGAGCAGTTCTAGCTCAGAAGAAAGATGGACATGAATATGTCATCTCCTATGCAAGCCAAGGTACTCACAGAGCAGAATAGAACTATGAGTCATATAAGCTCGAATGCTTAGTAGTAGTTTGGACAGTAGACAAGTTCCACTACTACCTAGCTGAGAAATACTTTACCATTCAAACAGACTATTCCACTCTTACCTGGCTATTCCACACTCTAAACTCCAAAGGAATATATGCCAGATAGATCTACAGGCTGCAAGAGTATGACTATACTATCAAGCACTGCCTAGGAAGAACCAACACCAATGCTGATACACTCTCAAGGATACCCTGAAACACTCCTATCAAGATTACTCAATATGAATAAGAAGTTATACTATGGATTAATCAGCTATCTTGGGCAGTGAAAGATATCCAACCACCTTGAACTCTGGACAATCACCATCATCAACTGGACTTGGAAACAGTTTGAACTAGACAACACTATACTCAGAAAAGGAGAAAAGCTAGTAATACCCAAACACAAGAAGTATTAAATAATGAAAGAAGTACATGAGCAAGGATACCTAGGAAGAACCAACACATATAACAAGGTAAGAAGAACCATGTGATGGCCCAAGATGGAAGAAGACCTGTGCCAATTTGTCAAAGAGTGTGACAAGTGCCAAAAACAGAAATAAGATCAGTAAGACCAGGCACCCAGGTCATCAGGAATTGAGCCTATCCCCTTCTACCACATTACAATAAATATTATTGAGCCACTACCAGTAACACTATCAGGAAACTACTATATTATAGTTATTGTAGACCTCTTTACCAAATAGATAAAAGCAGGAGTAATATAAGAAGCCAATGCTCTCTCTATAGCTAACTTCCTGTACTGAGAAATCATCTGCCACTACAAGACACCAAAGCAAATCACAACAGACCACAGCACAGAATTTATCAATAGATTCTATGAGATAATGTATTAGAAATACAAGATCCAGCATATCAAGACCACTGTATATCACTCTCAAGGAAATGGACAGACAGAGAGAACCAACAAGACTCTTAAGAACATCCTGGTGAAGATCTCAGAGACATATGAGAATTGGGATAACTATCTCCTAACTGCCCTCTCTGTCTTATGAGATATACAGTCACAGAGCACACACTTTACTCCAAGGGAACTGCTCTTCAGAGAAGAAGATTCTGATGGAACCTCAGTCACAAATCTAGACCTAACTTGGAGATGAGTCAATGCAGAAATCTGGAGACTACAACAAATTAGGAAGAAGGCTGAAGATTACATCATCAAGTTACAAGTACTGATAAGAAAGAATGTAGAAAAGAATCACAAGACCCTAGAACCCATCCAAATCAGAGAAAAGGTCCTACTGTATCAAAATATGGTAGAAGTCTCATGATTATGAAAACTGGAGCCCAAGTGGGAAGAATACTTCTACATGCAAGATATCAAGGGAACTACCTTCTGGCTTAGAAAAATCTCAGGAACTAGTGCTCCAAATAAATGGAGTTGATCTGGATGAGATTTGATTTAGATTCATTATGTGATGGATTCAAATCAACTCAGATTGGTCTTATGATCTGATCCAGATTGATCCAGATTGATCCAGATTGATCCATCCAGATTGATCCATCCAGATGATCCATCTGGATTGATCCATCTGGATTGATCTATCCAGATGATCTATCTGGATTGATCTGGATTGATCCATCTGGATTGAAATCTTTGATGACATCACCCTTTCTTTTGTTCATTTCGCTCTTGTTTTTTTTTTTCCTGCCACACTTTGGTGACATCACCCTTTCCTTTGTTCCCTCTCTTTTCTTTATTATTTTTCTTTGTTCTTTTCTGCTACATCACAAGCAAACAAAAACAACAGCCCTTAATTCATACATTGGTCCAGTCTACTCATTTTTTACCCTGCAATAATTGTCAAAAGAGGGAGTATTCAAGGTGGAAATACACTCTCTACTGACAATGTTAGATTCTTTCTCATATGGGCAGCACACAAGCTGCTCATCAAGAGCTAAAGGGATGACAGCAGTGATGATGGCTATGGCAATAGTGGGGATGAGGGTGAATTCTAACAACAACTCATGGTGGCCCTTCGGACCTCAGAATTCACAGACCTCACAGCTATGTACACTGCAGCCTTTTTGGAGCAGCTGGTAGTAGATGTAGGTTGCTCTTTTCTGCTGCTACTTTTTACTTGTTTAAATTCCCCCAGTACAATCTGATTCACCTCATGCTCTTCTTAGGATCCATAGCTCTATAGCAAGATCTATCAACTTTATTCACAATATCTGGTCAAGATGAAGAAAGGTTGGAGGACATTGCAGGGCATGCCTTTGGTGACTGAGCTGTTGAGTTAATACATTACATGACAGAGGTCTCAAAAGGAACAGAAGCAAGCCTTCATGAGCAATCTTATGCAACTCGTACAACTTGTCAGTGTGCAACTTATCGGTATGCAGCTCACTCACTCACTCACTCATGCTCTTTTTCTGAAATACCCATCTCCATGTTTTATTTAATTTCATTTTTTATGTGGTCTCCCCCTAAAAAACACCCACACCTACACACAATCTACCTGCATACAACTCGCCTGCACACAACCCATCTGCACACAACCTGTCCACATATAACCTATCCGCACACTTATCTTGGTCCCTCAGATCAGAGCTCAGTTCCATTGGAAAGGAGAGTTCAAAGTTATCTAAGTTCAACCACATCTGACATCTGATCAAATAGAGAAATTTGAGGGCAAGATGTTCAGCATGAGCAGTACCAGCATTATCATCAAGGCTTGGGGGTCTACATTCAAATCAGAGCCAATCATTCTTGACCAAGGGGTCCATTGGCCAGTAGGAGTAACCAATAATGAAGAGAACTATATCTTTATTAACAAATATAGAGAGGTTGTTGCAATAGTGGTAAGGAACCTCTATGGTGATGAGCTTCACCACCATATCAATGAGATTTGTAAGGATTATGTCAAATACCAGATAGCAGGAAAGAGAGGGCGAAAAAAGCAAGGAGGGGGGGTTTGGACAGAAATTGGGTATACTTCAACACTGGCAAAGGGTGGGTTCCAGAGTTCCAAAATCTCCTGCACTCATCTCCCTTTTTTTTTTTTCTCCTCCTCAGATAAATCATACTCTTTACCAACATACTCTTTTTGATACAATTCCAGAGATGCACAAGATTCTATACCTCTACTGAAACTTTAGAAGTGCTGTTGAAGAGCAAACTGTATGTGAGCATGACACAGCCTGTATGGCAATGGTGACTATGATCTAGGGTTCTTTGAGCAGATTGATAGAGCATATGGCAGACCAGCTTGGTGGTGATCTCAGTGTAGTTGTATGTACATTCTTGGTGCAATTTAGCATACTGTATGAGGTGAGGAGTTCTGCTTTTTTGGAGTGTTACAGCCCGGGGGGTTTCTGTGGCCCAGGGGGTTTCTGTGGCCTAGGGGGTTTCTGCTCCCCCACATGTAAAAAGGACTGACTGGTTGCTATCTGTTTTGGCAGGTTTCCAAGCTAGGGCTCCTGGGGCTGAACCAAGGGCAGGAATCCACCAGTACAGCCTGGCAGTATGAGGTCCTGGGCCAAGGGTTCACTCAACCATATACTCATGTTATATCAGGATACGTCAGGTACAACATTTCTCTACCCACACACATAGACAACAATGTCACCCTGGTAATGTTTTACATCCTGGAAAAGAAGGGCCCAATCTGAGAGGATAGCAGAGGAGTCTGGTACAATCTCACCTATGGTTTCAGGGTCCTATTTGCAGCCAACATGGCTGTCCTCTTCTAACCATATGACCACCATAGCACCATCGCCTTTGAGGAGAGCTCAGACACAACAGTCATTACACTCACAATGGATGATAGGCTCATTAAGGCCTGGGACCAGCAGGTGAAGCAGTTTTCATGAGGGTTAGGCAATCTTTCACAAGGGATAGATAGTCTTTTGTGAGGGTTAGGTAGTCATTTTGTGCAGATTGGGCAGTCTTATGTGGAGGGTTGGACTAGGCACCTCTTCTGAGCACTAGCTTAGCTATTATGCAGGGCCCTACCAGCCCCTTGACCCATGGGACCTGAACCAGTGATGAGGCCCAAATCTGTAGTGGACTTTGACTGCTAGAAGCACTCTCTGACTGCTGAAAATGCCCTTCAACTACCAGAAGTACCCTCTGACCACCAGAAGCACTCTCTGACTGCCAGAAGCACCCTCTGACTGCCAGAAGCACCCTCTGCCCCAGACTTCTTGGTGGCTTGGGGCTGCCCCTACACTGCTGGCAGAGGGCTGCAAATTTTGCATGCTCTTTCCACCTGCCCTGCCTATCCTGGATACTTGCAGCTTGGGGCTGCCCCTTGCTGCTGGCAGAGGGCCACAAATTTTGCATGCTCCCTCACTGACTCCACACCCACCAACCCTACTGACTGACCCCACCTACTGACCTGGGTGCTGACAGCTTGGAGCTGCCCCTCGCTGCTGGCAGAGGGCTGCAAATTTTGTATGCTCCCTCTATCTGCCCCACCCATCCTGGATACTTGTAGCTTGGGGCTGCCCCTTGCTGCTGGTGGAGGACCACAAATTTTGCATGCTCCCTTGCCGACCCCACACCCACCAACTCCACTGACCAACCCTGCCCACTGACCTGGGTGCTGACAGCTTGTGACTGCCCCTCGCTACTGGCAGAGGGCTGCAAATTTTGCACACTCCCTCTGCCAACCCTGTGCCCACCCACTGACCTGCCTACTGACTCAGGCACCGACAGCTTGAGGCTGCTCCTTGCTGTTGGTGGAGGGCTGTAAATATTGCACACTCTCTCTGCCACTGCCATCAATCCTACCGACCACTGCCCACTTGAGCTGCAAACTCTAGGCTGAGTCCTCAGGGTTTTTTATCTTTTTATTATTTTTGAAAGGTATTAAATATTCCACAAGGCCAACCAACTTATCTATGAACCCCCAGGACCTGCTAAATTTTAGCAGCCTGAGCCCTACCAAGACTTCAGACACATATATGCCTGAATTGTCTCAGTATTCAGTGCACACCTCTTTGAAGCAATGAGGTCCACCTTACCTAAGAACACCTACTTGACAGGAGCACTAGAGACAGGAATCACCAAATAGTCCTGAGCCATGCCAAACAGACTGGTGAAGTCTGTTTGACACAGCTGCATGCCCTGGTGGGTAAAGAGTAGTGGTTAGATTAGTGGGTTAAATTGGCCCAACGCCTATCTGACAACTCACCTTCCACCAGTTGAGCACCTCCACACCCTCCAGCAGGATCACATAGTTACTGGTGAGGTAAATGGTAAGTTTGTCTATTGATGGTAGCTCTTCTACTGATAGCTCCCTCTTCCTCTTTCTGCTGAAGTAAATATAGGACAGGAGGGATCCCTTAGCATATTTGTCCAGACTTCGGCCAGAATCTTGTGGTGGTACATAGTTTTTCTGGTACACTTCAATTATGGCCTGCTTGGTTCTCTCAATAAAGTGCTGCTCCCTGCCCTGATTTTTATGGTATTGTAGCTTTAAGCATAGGTCCAGTACTGTTTGAAGAAAAGGAGAGAGTGAGTTTTTGCAAGGGTTTCTCTATTTTGGAAGGGGTAACAGCCACATGCCAACATCGACATATCTGTACTGATTGAGTATACAGTGGTATCTGTTTGGAAGTAGTACTTTCTGAGCTTGCTAAGAGCAACCTCCACAGCATCTCTCTGATCCAGACTTAACTGTAAATCACCACAACCCTCTAGCCTATCCTCGAGCTTATCCTCTAGCCAGTCAATCAGAAGGTTGTATACTGGTATTGCCAAGCTTATTGTCAGGGTTGTTTGTTTGACTATATCCTTCATACAATCATTGAAACACTAGCAGTTATATGTGGTGAGGTATTGCATTGTGCAGAGGTAGACAAAACAAGTGTAGAGGCTGACAAAATGAGTGTAGAGCCAGAGCAATCACTACTTACTTCCAAAACTCTGACAACATTCCTAAGTACATCCCACTCACTTTCACCTAGAGCCTCAGCCTATATTTCCTTGTCGATAGCCACTGTTGAATCTATTGGCTTTTTTTGTTTTTTGTTTTTTTTTTAAAATAAATCTTCAATCATCCAAAACAAGTTGCTTCAGCTGACCAAAGAAAAAAAGGATACATATCACAGCAAACTCCAGTGCATGCTGGATCATTGCAAATGTTGAGTTCCAACATGTATAGACATTAAATATAAGCTCTTTTGGGGCTAAACTAATTGCTCTACACTGTGCAGCAAATTTGTCTCATTATTGTAGGGATGATTGGACTGACACAACCAGTTTGTATAGCTTGGAAATTATACTCAGAGCCCCTCCTCTCTCAGATGTTTTGTCTACATACGTAAGATAGTTCTGAACAGCAAGGTTCAGTATGTGGGTCTAGCATTGCATATGGTAGCTTTCTGTACCAAAGGCCACATTTTCCTATTTAAGGCTGGCTGCTAAAACTTTGAAAAATATTGAGTTGTTTGTGGCATTGTCCATCATAATGGCCAAAATCTGTACTTGAAATATTTGGTCAGTAAATTTATATAAAAATAAATAACCAATAAAATCTAGTTTGTTTTAAGACCTCCCTCAAAATGTCGACCAGATGGCAAGCCCCCCTTTTTTACCTTGGTTGTGATCCCAAGCTCCTGGATATAACTAATAAAAGCATCTATGATATTGTCTCCAGAATGAGGGCCAGCAAGTTTGACAAAGTTAAGGGTGAGAGATTTAAGCTACCAATTAAGGTCAATCCAATGACCTGTAATATCCATAAATGCAATTACATTGAGGGATGTTCATATGTTGATTGTAAATGAAATTTTGCCTGCCAAATTCTGCTTATTGAATGTAAGGTTAAATTGGTGAGCTCTTTTATATAATTCAGCTTACAAAGGTCATAGTGCTGCCCTTATTTTACCTGAAGTATCTGGCAGTAATTGTTGTGCTCCTTCCTATAGGCCTCCAGGATATCTTTGGGAATAGTATCAGTACTTGGCAAATATAAATCATGCTTAAGGAGGCCAAAGATGCTATGCAATTGATCACCTCAATAGTTGTGAATAGCTGGTCTATGCATACAATCCAGCAAATGAGCTAATTTCGAAATTCTGCCAAAGATTATGGCTAAATATTTTTGATTAAACAGTATTGTTGGTACAGAAATGGTTGGGCAATCAGATAAACATACCCACTATAGCTTGGATGTTGATTTTATTTGTCTACATGTTCTTTTTGATTTTGTCAGAGTGCTTGTCTTTTATGTATCAATTCAAGTTTGAAGTTATACCACTAAGTATTTTGAACTTCTGGCTAGTGCAGTTTATGAGAGTGGATGAAACAATATCATATGTATGTCAAAACAAAAAGTGTCAATAGGTGCATCTTAATTTTTTACCTGCAATAATTACAAACAACATCATCTCCTATCTTAGCACAATGTTGCCAGATTTTGGAGTGAGGATTGCATAGAAGGTGTGGAACTATCAGAGATGTTTAATTTGAAGCATCATCAGTACTGTGAACTATTGAAGACTGATCTGTTGACATGTATGTTTGTGTGTTTGCATGTGTATATGTATGCATGTGTATGTATTGTATATGTATGTATGTGTATTGTGTTGTAGATGTGTCCAGCATATGAGTTATGTAGAGGATTTGGATTGGAGGATTCAGTTGAAGGATTCAGGTGAGGATTCAGATTGAAGGATTTGAATTGAAGGATTCAAATTAGAGGATTCAAATTGGAGGATTTGGATTGAGTGATTTGAATTAAGTGATTTGGATTGAGTGATTCAGATTGAGTGATTCAGATTGAGTGATTTGGATTGGGATGATTCGGATGGGTGATTTGGATGGGGTGATTCAGATGGGGCAATTTGGATTAATCTGAGTTGATTCAGATGGCTTCAGATTTGAGATTCGGATCAAACTATCATGTGATGAATCAAATTTAGATTTGATTTGAATTGACTCATTTAGAGTACTATCAGGGACCATACTGCCTACCATAGTATATAGGAACAGACTCAAGAAGTACCATGAATTTATACAAGAGAAGCAAAACATGATGACTGCCCATGAGGTTCTAGTCCATGAATCATAACAGCATATCCCATGACCAGCAGGCTATTTGTCTGGATCATTCTCTAAGAGATATAGTACCAGCAACTACTCATCCATGAGACTTTCAAAGCCAGAGGAGTTTGAACCATCAACTGATTGGTCAAGATCAGAATCAGGCCCTTGCTCTATATGAAGGGAGTGACTCTTTACCATCATGCCAAAATACAAAGGGAAGACACCAGCTCATAAATACCACTTTTCAACCCCTTGCTAGAGGTTATGAGATCAGCAAATTTTTCAGGACTGGACTAATGAATAAGAATGCTCAAGAAGATCCTTATTCAGAAGGAAGATGTAACAGTGACTCCAAAATGATAACATTAGCACAGGAGACAGCCTTTCCTTACAAGCCACCAGATCAGAGTACAAGAAGATCATATGGCATATGAGATGAGTAATGATGACCAACTGTGAGTTCTTATGACCACAGTATGGGTATTTTGAGGAATATAAAAGAAGGATCAAGAAGCTACAGTAGTAGCAACCAACAAGACCCACCAATCCCAAAATAGCTCAAAGACTTACCACAAATGAAATGCCTGCTACTTGTCAAACCTCAAGGTCAAGGAACCACTAAGGCATCTCAGTCAAAGAAAGAATGTTCTAAGACATCAGAAGAGCCATGAGGACCTACTCAAGAAGGACTCCTAGTATTAACCTGAGTACTGATGACCCTTATCATTATATTCTCTACTACCATGAAATAGAAACAAGGATCACCATCACTACTGAATGTCTCCAAATATGGCAGGAGTATGAAATAGGAAACCTCCTCTGCCAGGAGTTCCCACTGGCCAGCCCTCAAGAGTTACAAGATGCCACTTCCATGAATATATATGAAGCAAGGACAGCTAAGAAGATCCATCAGATCTTCAAGCATGTACTATGGTTGATCCTTAACTTGGAGTATGTTAGAGTCTCAGACTTCAGAGACCTATCAGCCTGCCATATGAATATACTAGAAACCAGGGTGGCTACAGAAGCCCAGTCCACTATCACTCTTGATAGTGATAAAGTAGAAGACTTCTGGCATCCCATCCTGCAGGACAACTCAGACCAATTCCTGCAAGGATTGATCTCAGTATTCCAAGGCCCAAGCATCCAGGTTAGACCTCCCCAAGACCCCACATTTGTTCTCTATTTTGTGGAAGAGAATCTCATAGACTGGAGAGCCCCAGACCTCCTTGTTTTCCCCACTGAACATGATGATATCATCAGCAATGATGTCATCCTGTGCAACATATGCAAGACATATAACATGCACAAAATACATAAAACATATGACCTATGCGATGATAATGACAAGACAGATGAGACATTTGTAGACCTCATCTTCTTCAAAGACATCCTGACCTCTGATGAGGATGAAGCCCTTATGGTCTTGAACATTCTACTCTAAGTCTCTCAGTAATACTAAATAATACCAGCACTGGCATTTTGATGTGATACTAAATAATATCAGTACCAGCATTTTGATGTGACACTGAATTATACCAGCATCCTGAACCTGTACAACCATCAGTGCCAACTCTGGAACTTAGCAGTTTTTCCTGTCCTGGCATTTTATTTTAGTTATTGAAATTTATATTTAGCTTTATATCTTAGCAATCATTGAATTATATTTTGTATAAATATCCCTCTTATTTCTTCTGAAATAAAGACAGTTCTGGTTCACTTATATACAATCTCTTGCAAGTAATCTAAGAGATAACAAGACAGTTTAAAGATAAGAAGTTTGAGGACTATAAGACCTTAGGAAGGTACTCCAATAAGAACTTGCTTATAACAAACTTGAGTTAGTCTAAGATATATACCTTGAAGAGAATCTAGCATATTTGAAGGACTCAGTGACTACTATGTGATAATATCAATTAGTAGGATAACATCATTACTAGTAATGTCATCATGTTCAATAGTAGTGGAAAGGAGATTAGAAGCTCTTCAATCTATAATGTTTTCTTCTATAAAGTAGAGAACAAAGGTGGAATCTTGAGGAGGTCTGATCTGAATACTGGGGCCTTAGAATACTGAGATTAATTCTTGCAGAAATTGATCTAAATTGTCCTAAAGAATGGAATTTCAGAACTCTTCTATCTTATTGGTTTTGAGAGTGATGGTGGATTGGGCTTCTGTAGCCATCATAACTTCTAGTGTATCTGTGTAGCAGGCTGATAATTCCTTAAAGTCTGAGACTCTGATATACTTCAAGTTGGAGAGTGACCAAGGTGCATACCTGAAGACCTGATGAATCTTTTTGGCTATCCTCAATTTATATATATCTATAGAGATGTTATCTTATATCTCTTAGAGACTGGCCTGAGAGAATTCCCAATAGAGGAGGTTTTATATTTTATATTCTAGCTACATTCAGAGGTATTTGGTAGCAGTAGTGATTCTTGTCTCCATTTTACAGCAGTAGAGAGTAAAGTAGTAAGGATTTCTAATACCTAGATTAAGACTAGAAATCCTTCTAATATAGATCCTCATAGCTCTCCTAATGTCTTGGAACATCCTTTCTTAAACTGAGAAGCCTTGGTGATTCCTAGATCTTGCAGTTTGATAAGCAGCAGGTATTTTGTTTATAGTAAGTCTTTTGAACTATTTCAGGATTTTGTAAATCTTGTTTGAGTTACTGCTGCTATAGTTTCTTAGTTCTTCTTTTATATTTTTTGAGATATCTATCTTGTAGTCATCATGACTCATAGTTTGTCATCATTACTCATCTTGTAGCCTGAGTGAGTTATGCCATATAATCTTCTTGTACTCTGATCTAGTAACTTGTAAGAAAAGGCTATCTCTTGTGATAATATCACCATTCTGAGATCACTATTATATCTTTCTCCTAAATAAGGATCTTCTCTTGAATATCTTTATTTATTGGTCTAGTCTGAAAAATTTTCTGATCCCATAACCTCTGGCAGGGGGTCAAAAAGTGGTATTTATGGGCTGGTATCTTTTTTATATATTTTGATATGATGGTGAAGGGTAGCTCCCTTCATATAGAGTAAGGGCTTAATTCTGATCTTGATCAATCAATTGATGGTTTGAACTCCTCTGGCTTCAAAAGTCTCATAGATGAGTAGTTATTAGTGCTATATTCTTTAAAGAATGGTCCAGACAGATTACCTGCTAGTCATGGGATATGCTGTTATGATTCACAGACTAGAATCTCATAGGTGGTCATTATATTTTACTTCTCTTATATAGATTCATGGTACTTCTTGAGTCTGTTTCTATGTATCATAGTAGATAATATAGTCTCTGAGAGTTTTCTAAGCCAGAAGGTAGTTCTTTTGATATCTTGTATATAGAAGAGTCCTTTTCATTTAGGTTCCAGTTTTTATAATTATAAGACTTCTACTATATTTTAATACAGTAGGACCTTTTCTCCAATTTGAATGGGTTTTAGGGTCTTGTGATTCTTTTCTGCATTCTTTCTTATTAATGCTTATAACTTGATGATATAATCTTCTGTCTTCTTCCTGATTTGGTATAGTCTTCAGATTTCTGAGTCAATCTATCAATCAGAATCTTCTCTAAAAAGTAGTTCTCTTGGGGTAATGTAAGAGGATTACTTGTTAGGGTAACTATTACATAGTTCTGGAAGGATTTTCTGGAAGTTCTGGATATTCTGGAAGACTATTTTCTTAAGGTCAAGATCAATTTCATATGGAGTACATCCTCTATACTTATTGATTTTAAGATCAGGTTAATATCTCAACCAAAGTCCTTTTTCAGACTAGTTCTGGATGTTTAGAATTTTCTGTATTTCAGAAAGTTCAAAAAACTAAGACCAGCTTAGTTGAATTGGTATATTGCTACAGACAATACCCAATTAGGAAATTTTGTAACAGGGTTAGGAGTGAGACCTAATAGAGAGCAGATTTACTTAAGAGTAGTTTGTGAGTTATTAAATAGGTTTATTTGCTATTCATAATATTGCTATACTAGAAGTAGTTGTGTGAAGGAATATTGTGAAGAAGTGCTCAGGAATATTCTTGTATATTTAAGTCTGAGATTCTGAGGTCTGGGGGAGGGAGTATTTATACTAGTGGGAGGCTATCTAAACTAGGCTGGATATGGATATAGCACTTAGTGCCTTGCTGAGTTGGAATGCAGTCATATAGTATAAGGCTAATCTAACTATACTATGACTGCTAGACTATCTATAGATTTAGATGCTGTCTGGGTAGTCTTTGATAACATCACCATTGATGATATCATCTCTAATGAAGTAGTTATCTAGAAAGAGTTGTTTGTGGATTACTTCTTCTTATATACTGAAGTAATAATATATTGGAACTTCATCACTATTCTACAGGATAGTATCATCTGTCTCATATACTGGGTAAGGAGTTGGTAGGTGAAGGAGAAGTGTATCATCTTCACTTTCATCAGATTTGCTATCTATATACCTTCTATAGGTTATGGTGCTATGAGTTGCAGAGTTGTAATATGCTGGTAGTTGTACTTCATATTGCTTATACTTGAGTGGTGGGGTTATTGGTTTGATCTCAAGGATTGTTTGAAGGTACAGATTATATTCTCTGGTCTCTTCATTATAGTTGAAGTAATCAGGAGTAAATGCTAGTTGGTACTTGTACTGGTAATCATTGTTCCAATAAGTCTTGTAGGTAGTTATGAACTGTTGTAAGTTCATTAGCAAGATTGGTGGAGTGATCAGGGTTGGTAGGAATCCTTGGCTTGAGGTCATATTGGTGTTGGAGGGATTGTTGTCTTCTGCTTCACTATCATCAAACTGGATTACATCATTGATGTCCTTCATAGTGTATCTAACTTAGAGCATTTGTAAGATATGGTCATTGAGGTGTGAAAAGGTTCTATTTGTAGTTTTAATATACTCAATGTACTTGTGATTGAGTTTTTATATCATATCATCAATTTGGCCATAAGATAGAGTAGCAACTATATCAGTAGTAGTAACTCAGAGGTAGGAAATAACAGTGCTATACTTATAAAAGAGTTCTTAGTATTTGCAAGTGATAAGCTTCTAGTATTGAGATATCTAAGTAATGTCTGTATCATGGTGGTATTTAACCATATCTTCAAGGAGGCAGCTGATCTGATAGTAGCTTGAGATTTGTCTGATTTAGTGGGCTTCACTAAGCATGTTCAGAGTATTCCATCAGGCTTCTATGAAGTAGAGGGGTGCTAAGCTATGGATATTCATAAGGGGCAGAGGGGGTGTGGCTCGGTTGATAATGGCATTCCAAATATCAGTGTGGATATAGTTGTAGATCTCAGTAGTCATATTTGTATATATGTTCAGAAGTTGGGGTTATTTGCTTGGTTTGTTGTAGTTCTCTGTTTCAATATGTCTTAGTGCTTGATATATAGACATTTGGTCCTGATTGGTAAGATCCTATTTGTATAATTTTTATGTTCTGTGACTTCATATTGACTCAGCTTTGTATGCTATGACTTCAGTTTGACTCAGCTTCATGATCTTGCAGATGATTTCCAGATTTGTTCAGAGGTCATGTGTAATTTCAATAGCTTGTTCAGAGAGTGATATGTGATTTCAGTGGCTTAGAGGTTGTATACTTATATGTAGGTAAAGTATGTACTCTATGACTATATGTCTCATAGAACAGAGAGAGTAGTTGGGAGATAGTTATCCTAATTTTTATATATGTCTGAGATCTTGGCCAGGATGTTCTTAAGGATCTTGTTTGTTCTTTCTATCTATTCATTTCCTTGAGAGTAATATGTAGTAGTCTTGATATGCTGAATTTTGTATTTCTGATATATTATTTTATAAAATCTGTTGACAAATTCTATACTATGGTCTGTGGTAATTTGTCTTGGTGTCTTGTAGTGGCAGATGATTTCTCAGTACAGAAAGTTAGCAATAGAGAGAGTATTAACTTCTTGTAATATGCCTACTTCTATCCATTTGGTAAAGAGATCTATAATAACTATAATATAGTAGTTTTCTGATAGAGTTACTGATAGTGGTCCAATGATGTCCATTGTGATGTAGTGGAAGGGGATAGGTTCAATTCTTGATGATCCAGGTGTCTGATCTTGCTGATCTTATTTCTGTTTTTAGTACTTATCATACTCTTTGACAAATTGGTATAGATTTTCTTCTATCTTAGACCACTACACAGTTCTTCTTGCCTTGTTATATATATTAGTTCCTTTTAGATATCATTGTTAGTATACTTTTTTCATTACTTGATACTTCTTATATTTAGATCTAATGAGCTTTTCTCCTTTTCTGAGTGTGGTGTTGTCTAGTTCAAATATTTCCAAGTTCAGTTAATGATAGTAATAGTCCAGAGTTTGAGATTGTTTGGCATCTTCTACTGCTCAAGATAGCTGATTAATCTATAGTATAGCTCTTTATTCATATTGAATAGTCTTGATGGAGATGTTTTGGAGTATCCTTAAGAGTACATCAGCATTGGTATTAGTTCTTCCTGGGTGGTGTTTGATAGTATAGTTATACTCTTACAGTCTGTAGATCTATCTGGTATATATTTCTTTGAAGTTCAGAGTATAGAATAGCTAGACAAGAGCTGAATGGTCTGTTTGAATAGTGAAGTATTTCTTGGCTAGATAGTAGTGGAACTTGTCTACTGCCCTGACTACTGCTAAGTATTTAAGCTTACATGACTTATAGTTCTGTTCTACTTTATGAGTATCTCAGCTTACATAGGAGATGACATATTTATGTCTATCTTTCTTCTGAGCTAGCACTACTCTAAGTCCTATAGTACTTATATCTATCTGCAGGATGAATTCTAGATTCCAATCTGGTCTTCTGAGAATAGGTGCTTAGGTCAATCTGGTCTTGAGTTTATTGACATTCTTTGGTCTATTTGAATTTGATCTTCTTCTTCAGTAGCTCATAGATAGGTACTGCAATGTTAGAGTATCCTTTGGTGAATCTTCTGTATAGGAGGCCAGTCTAAGGAAGACATAGACTTCTATAGTTGTTTAGAGTCTTGAGTAGACTGTAACAGCTGCAATCTTCATAGAATCTATGTGAATTCCAGTCTAATTGATAATATGTTCTAGGTAGGCAATTTCTTGAGCTACAAACTTACACTTCTTGGACTTTATATAGAGGCCATGCTTCTTGAGCTTCTTGAGAGCTAGCTGTATGTGGTTGACATATTCCCATACAGTATTGCTGAAGATGATCATATCATCAATATAGATAAAGAGCCATTTTCCAATTTCATTACTAAAGACTCTATTTATAATTTACTGAAAACTTGCTGAGACATTATATATTCCAAATAACATTCATAGGTAGACATAGGTGACATCAGATGTGATGAAGGCTGATTTCTCACTAGCATCTTGAGTGAGACCAATCTGATAAAAGCCTGAGAACAGATCTAAGGTAGTATAGTATTTGGCTTCACTTCTAAGAATGGTAAAGATTTCTTGAATATTTGGTAAGGACTGCCTATCCTTCTTGGTAATTATATTGAGCTTTCTGTAATCAATACAGAGTCTTGGGGCAAACTCTCCAGGCTTGTTTCCTTTCTTTAGGATGAGAACAATGAGTGAAGCCCAGAGACTGATAGCTTGCTTGATGATACTAGCTTCTTTTATTTTCTTGAGTTCTGCTCACAGCCATTCTCTATAGACAGGTGGTATGGGTCTAGCTTTCTGGTAGATGGGCTTGGTATCACTAGTATCAACTTCATAATAGTACTTAGGTTCTTAATTGTAGATATCTCTGAAGTCTGTAGCAAGTACTCCTTCATCTGGTACAGGATCTTGAGAAGTTGTTCTTCTAGAAGAAAGTTTTCTCCAATAGTATATGTGTGCTTGTTCTGGTTCTTATCTTTCTTGTACTTGAGTTTAGTAATCTTGGTATCAGTATAGGCTCCTCTTCCAGTAGATTCAAAGCCTTGTTCTTCTCTTTTAGTCTTGATGAGTTTGATGACTTCAGTGATCTTAGGCTTCTTAACTTTATAGATCAGCATCTGGCCAATTCTATCATGCTTCTTGACTTCAAAAAGAGTAGTGGAGTTGTGATTTCTGACTATAAAAAAGATCTCACCAGTATAATCAAAGTCAATGACTCCTCCTTCAACTGAGATTTCACTCTTGGCCAGACTGCTCCTGGTCTTGATAATTCTAGTATAGTTCTCTGGTAACTTGACTCCAATTCCAGTACTAAGTAGAGTGGTGGTCTGTGGTTCAAGGATAGCATCTTGGATACTAGTAAGGTCCATTTCTATAGCTTCTTTAGTTTTGTATTCTGGGATCTTAGCTTTGGGGTAAAACTTCTTAACCTTAAGAGTAATATCTGATTCTTATTCCTCCTCATAATCACTATCAGCTTGAAGCTCTGGGGGCTGGTCATCTTTTTCAGCTTTTTTTTTTGCTTTAGCTACTTCTTACTCACACCTTTGTTGACAGATTTTTCTAACTTCATTGATACAGAACCAGTAGTCATTTAGGTATTTGGAGTAGTACATCTTAGCACTATGGGGGCATCTTCCTTGAGAGGTATAGCCATTGATGATCTTATTGTACTACTGCTCATCTGTGAGCTTGGTTGTCTTACTTTTATTCTTATATACTGAGTATATGATGACTTCTGTGTTCTCTTTATTTCCTTTCTCTATATTTAATAGTACTCTTTTGGACATTGATAGAGACTCATATCTTTCTTCCTCTATAGTTGATCTGTATCTTCTGGGCATTAAGATCAATGACAGCTTAGACCTTATGAAGTTATTGATTACTAATGAGGATGTCATAGTTGGTAGCACTTATAATGATTATATCTACTGAGATGGTAGCTCTTTTGATCATGATAGAGACTTCTCAGATCTTGCCTAAAGGGGTAACTCATGTACCATCTGCTGTAATATAGACTATTTTGGTAGATTCTTCAATGTTCCAGCCTAGGTAGTCAATTGTCTTCTTACTCATGAGATATTCTCCAGCACTAGTATCAATAATAACATCAAAGATATAATCTTCAATCTGACATTGAGTATAGGTTGAGGTCTTATACTGATCTTCAGATTATTTATCTAAGTCTTCTTATTCATCTTCTTATTCATTGTGAGCTTTTATGATCTTGTACTCTTAGTTCTTAACAGTGGTTACAAGTTCTGCTCTCAAATGTTATCTGAAGATGAGGACTTCTGCTAGTTGTCCAAAAGTAGCATTGACCTTCTGTTCCTTGAGGTTCTTGTAGATATCATACTGATGGATCTCGATCTTATACAGCTTTTATTCTTTCTTGCTTTCACTTTCTTCTAAGACTGGAGTAGTGTCTTCAATAATTTGGCAGGTAGCTTCATCTAACTTTATGTCTTGATCAATCTCCTCAGGTTGGGTCTTACTTTGAATAGTGATGGTTGGGGTCTTTTTTGGTCTTCCAACTGGCTTGCTGTTGCTCTTCTTATTATAGAGCTTGGACTAGGTTCTGGTACTTTCAGTAATAGAGTAGAATTCAGACTCTTCATAGTATTCTTCATCATCAGTATCACCAATCTCCTCAATGACTACTGCATTGGTTTGTTCTCTAATTCTAGTAGTATCACTTAGTTGGGCTTTATATCTTATTTCAGTTATACAATTCTTTATATAGTAGTCTTCTTCTCTACATTTTAAATATATAATAGTGCATTCCTCTATAGTAGCTACAAACCTCTATACTGGTCTCTTATTGGTACTTTGTACTTCTCTAACAACATTACCAAGATGTGCAGTCATCTTGGCAAACTGCTGGATAGAGTCAGCTTTGGCCATCTTGGGGATAGATAGGGATGGTTGTCTGTTGAGAGCTATAGTAGGTATGATACTGGTTAGCTTTAGTGGCTCTATCTTAATACTAGTTATCCTTTCCACTGAGTACTCAGCAGAGTATCTAGCAGTCTAATATCTCTGTACAAAGACCACTTTCTGATCAAGAGTCAGAGCAGCTAGGGCAGACCAAATTACTAGGGCAATTTCATAGTAGACTCCTTTTAGAAAGATTGAATCAGCTATCTGTTCCTTGAGGGTATCATCATAGCTAGTCAAGACAATCTGATGGCAGATTTAAGTATAGAATGAGTTGGGGTCTTCATTGAGTTCTTAGTAGATAGTATTGAGTTGATCTTTGAGAGCTTGCTTGATTACTTCAGTATAGTATATAGTTCTGAGAAAGTTCTTTATATTGGTAAGTTTGGCTGTATTATTGTCAACAATAGTGGCTATATTGAACTTGTCTCTGATAGGTTCTCTGAGGCTGACAGATAGGAGAGCCAATTGTACTTCAATATTGAGAGCTCATATAGTGGCAAATTATTCAAAGTCTTCAATAAAGATCAGAATTGACTCTTTAATAGTAAATCCATGGAATATAGGTAGATGTATTTCTATTTTGTCTTGAATTCTTACAGGGGTGACTCTTGTAGTCAGGGTAGTTATTGTAATAGTTGTTCATTATTTAGCTTGAAAGTAAGAGATCCTAATAGTATCACTAGTCAATAGACACTAAGTTGTTATATAGTGGGTACTGAGTTCTCCAAATATATCAGATTCTCTTTAAGGTATATCTCTTAGACCAACTATAAGTTTCTTATAAGCAAGTTCTATTAAAGTGCCTTTCTAAGGTCTTATAGTCCTCAAACTTCTTATATTTAAACTATTCTATTGTCTCTTGGATTTATTTGTGTGAAATTAAGTAGAGAACTAGAACTTTTATACTCTTGAGTAGTTGGGTACTTGAATACTTAAGTGTTTTAATACTGACTTTATTTCAAAGGAAATGAGAGGGGTATTTATACAAAATATAATTCAATAATTGCTAAAATATAAAACTAAATATAAAATTTGATAACTAAATAAGATATTTGAATATAGAAAACTTTAGATTATAAGTATAAATTTGAGTACTCATACAATTGGTTATATAAGATCAGAATGCTGGAATAATTTCTGACAGTTATATGAGATTAGAATATCAGAATATTCAAGTGTTCAAATAAATAGTCATACAAACAAATTAGAGTAAAATGTTCAAAATTCTGAGAGTTTTGTCTTCATTACTGTCATTAAGGCTAGATATTAGTAATGAGATGTTTTCAAAGGAAATAAGATCAGTGAACATTTCTGTAAGCATTTTGTTCATTTTATATATTTCATGCATATCAATTAGCAGGATAACATCATTATCAGTGATATTATCATATATATTTGACAGTAGCAGAAAGAAGATCAATCTATGATATTTTTCTCCATAAAGTAGAAAACAAAGGTGAGATCTTGAGGGAATCTGACCTAAATACTGGGGCCTTAGAATATCAAGATTAATCCTTGTAGAAATTGATCTGAATTATCCTGGAGAATGTAATTCTAGAACTCTTCTAACTTTTTTTTTTTTTTTTTTTTTTTTTTTTTTTTTTTTTTTTTATTTTTTTTTTTTTTTTTTTTTTTTTATAGTCTCTTAAACTTTACCATTTATTACTAGTCTATTAAATAAAAATACAGTACCCCAGCCCACTACTCAGCCCCCTACCCAATCTCCCTAGGGGGATCCCTCACTATACTCTCATACTTGAAGACCATCTTACCATTTACTACTACAACCCTCCCCTCACTCTGCCTACAGATCTTCTCTACTAAGTATTACTGATAACTCTCCTACAGACTCCATCCCAGTCACCAATCTATCAAGACATCTACTATTAACTCTTCTCATCTTGTCAGTTACTCTTCCAAACTTAATTGCCTTTCTTCCTCAAAAACAAACAACCAGTATCCAGCCAGTTCTACCTATACAGCTAAGGCTCATTTAACTGTAAGTCACTTATTTCTAATCTCCCCCACCAATCTATCTCTCAAGTCTCTCCATCTACTCTACTCATCAACTCTTCTCCTTACTACTCCTAGTTGAGTCCCAACTGTCAATCAAAAGTCTCTAAGTACTTCACACTCTCTAAGTCAATGTTCTGGTACCTATATAAAAACCCCTTTCTGTTCAATATTGTAGCACTCCTTATACTCAAATTGTCCCCCCTCCATAAGGTGGCCTGAGCAAAAGTTGAGCATAACATTCCTTCTCAGCAAGTATCACCATACTACTCAGAACTTAGGCAGCATCCAATGCCACATCTCTACACTCTAGGTCCAGATTCTATTCCAGTCCCACTCCTCTCCAATACCTGCTATCTATCAGCCACTAGGTCATGCATCCTGTCCTAACCCTCTCTGATACTTCACTCCATCACCAATATTGAAGTTAATCAGTAGAGTACTCCCCAACAATATGCAGTCTTATCTCCACATCACCAGACCCCATGGCATCTCTCTTTTAGCCCTCTGCCAGTAAAGACTAATACAGTATACCCTATCAACTATCCCCCACCAGAAGCCCTTATACCATATGTACCCACTACTCCTAAGCTCAATCAAGGACAACAGATTCCCAGACAAGCCTCTTGGTGAAAACCTCATCTCTTAGACCTTTTGTATCAGAGGTATCCAGCCACCTCTCCTCAGTTCTATAGCTCTTTTCAGCCACTATGCTCTCAGATAATGAAGCCTCTTCAGAAAGTCAACTAGTTCAAGACCTCCTCTTTTCACTAATAATAACAGAATCTCCCAACTAATCTAACTCCTTCTCTCAGTCCAGATCTAGTCTTTGGCTAGCATCAAAAGTCTCTTTAACACCCAGGTCAGAAAATTCAAGTGATATATCAAATATTACAGCTTTGGAAGCCAGTAAACATTCAGGATTGAAACATGGCCATCAAAGAAATATGGTAGCCTCTCCAGCTCTACAGGGCCTCCCCCCAAATAGTTATCCTCTGCTCCTATCAAATTCTAAGTAGAACAGACCTATAGACAGAGAGAAAAATGCCCAAGTACTGCACAGTATCTCCAGCAGGGACAATTATTCCAATGATATCCTCTCTCACTAGACTATTATCTAACACTATTGTTTCACACTTATACTAGTTGAGTTTCACTCCAGGGTATACCTCATACCACTCCACTGTTTTCTAAAGGGCTCCTACATCAGTAATCAATCCAAGGCCCACTACTATATCATCTACAAAGGTCCCAACCTTCTAGACAATTTCAAATACAGAGAGCTCCACCACCTTATACTAAATTCTATCTATCAATGGCTCTAAGGACAGAGTATACAAAATAGGGGACAGCAGATCTCTCTAGAGAACACCTCTATCTAGAGAGAATACTACCCTCTGATAACTATTTTACATAAGTATCACCCTACTCTCTTTTAGTAGACTGATTATTAATACTCAGAACTGCTAGGAGACACTAATTCTGTCCAGTACTCTTACCAACCAGACTTGCTGGATATGGTCATAGACCTTCTTCTGATCCAGAAAGACCAATCTCTCATCCAGTCCACAGACTTAAGCCTCTTCAATAATGCTATGAACCTAAGCTATACCATTCCTGATGAGTCAGCCCCCAATAAAGCTCTACTGCTCCTCCTCAGAACTTACTGGGCTACCTTCTGCAGCCTTGCTATAACTACCTTGGTAACCATCTTTCTATCCATATCCAGGAGTATGATCAGTTGCCAATTCTTCCAATTCTCCCTCCTACTCTTATCCTTATATATACAGTACTACCAACCCCAGGTCCTACTTCCCCACTTACTTCTCTGACTATAGTATTAAGTCACAAAGTGCTGTCATCTCTCCCAGTACCCCAGGGACTCTCATTATCTTCTTCCAGAAGTCCTAGGGCAGACCATCCTCACCAGGTATAGTACTCAGCAAAGTTGCAGCAAGAACCTAGAGTATCTTCTCCTCTTGAACTAGCAACACCATATAACCTAGCCCATCCAGTTGTGGTGGGTGCCACTTCTTAGAAAGTATGGTCAATGGTAGCTGCATTGGCCCCTCACTTCATAAACTACTCTATCTCTTCTTTAGTGAGCTCAAAATGTTTTATAAACTATATACTAATAGACCATCAGAACCCAGTACCCCCTCTTATCACTGCCTCATCTTCCTTGTCTGCAGGAGTCTTGAAAGATACTTAGAGGACCTCTTTCTCTCCTCCAGCCTCTGCCAGTATAGCTATACAGCCATTCCTCACATATGGGTCTCCTCTTCCTCTTTCAACATCTGTTGTAGCTTAGCAATCTCCAGTCTTACTCACAATAGCCTCCAATCCTCAATCCCCTCTAAGGCCAAAAGATCTGCTCAATTCTCCTGAAGCCAGGCTAATCTAGCAGAGGTCCAGGCCACCCACTTCTACTACTATCTTCCAGCCATCTTACTGGCCTCACTCCAGTAATTCCTAGCAGTCTCTTTCAACCTCACTTATTGAATATCTATAGAGGTGCCCTTATGGACCCAACTATCTACTTTCTGCCCAATATTCTCAGTCCAAGTATCCCACAAACCCTTCTCAACTAATAAGAAGGAATTGAAGTGCCAATTTCCAGGTCCATCCCCACTTTCCCCAAACCAACCATACTCTAACAAGTCCTAGTGGTCTGACCATAGGTACTACTTAACCTCCAGAGACTTTCAGATATCCAGACTCTAATAATCAGCTATCAGTACCTAGTCTATCCTAGTCCCAAGTCCACTCACCCAATGAGTGTAGACTCTCTTATTACTCTATATTGCTCAACCAGCATCCACCAAGAATCCAAGTTGCTCTACTTTCTCTCAACCTTCTAGGCTATCACTCCTGCCTCCAGCATTCCTCTCCTCATCTATCCTATCTATTTGTACCAAATACACCATATTGAAGTTTCTTCTCAATATATCTACTTCAGCCTCTGCAAGTACTCCACTATCCAGATAACCAGCAATCTACACTACATACTCACCTCTAATAGCAGAGTAGTAACAAGATCCAACCACAATTGGCTCCCACTCTGGCCAATGCCATTCCCCCAAACCAGTTGATCTCTCTAGTTTCTACTGTCATATATTTCACCTCATCCTTTCTACACCAGTATCCTGACCTTACCCATCTACACTGCTATCTCTCTCCATTCTCTTATCCACTCCTATTGATCTAGGTCCTCTTTATATTATATATCTTATAGAAGAAAAAGATCAGCTTCTAATCTCTTTAGCCAAGTAAAAATATTATATTATCTCTGAGCACTCCTCAAGCTATTCATGTTTAACAAAAATATATTAGTTGTACTGTTTATGGGAAATAATATTAAAATAGATATATCCTCTTTTTTTTTTTTTTTT
>RBNI01000572.1:0-29242 GCA_003990745.1 Jimgerdemannia flammicorona | reverse complement strand
AAGATAAAAGAAAAATCATTTGCAGGAACTAGGGAGGGGGGGGGTCCTTGTGGGATAGGATGAGAGCTTAGGCTATATCAATATTACTATAGATGCTGGTTAATAAAGAGAGTCCAAGTGACTATAAAAAAAAAAAAAAAAAAAAAAAAAAAAAAAAAAAAAAAAAAAAAAAAAAAAATGATGATATCACTATCGATGACATCATCTCTGATGAAGTAGTCATCTAGTAAGAGTGGTTCGTGGATTACTTCTCCTTATTGGCTGAGATAGTAATACATTGGAACTTCATCACCATTCTATAGAATTATATCATCTGTCTTGTATGCTGGGTAAGGTGTTGGTGGATGAATGAGTGGTGCATCATTTTCATCAGTTTCACTATCTACATACCTTCTATAGGTTATAGTACTATGAGTCATAGGGTTGTAGTAAGCTGGCGGCTGTAATTCATGTCGCTCATACTCAGGTAGTAGAGTGGTTGGTTTGATCTTGAGGGTTGTCTAGAGATATAGATTGTATTCTCTGGTCTCTTTATTGTAGTTGAAGTAATCGGGGGTAAACATAGGTTGGTATTTGTGCCAGTGGTCATTGTCCCAATAAGTCTCATATGTTGTTATAAACTGTTGTAAGTTCATCGGCAGAGTTGGTGGTGTGATCAGGGTTGGTAGAGATCCTTGGCTTGAGGTCATGTCGGTATCAGAGAGATCATTGTCTTCTGCTTCATCTTCATCAAAGTGGATTATATCATAGATGTCCTTCATAGCTACCTGACTTGAGGCATTTGCAAGATATAGTCATTCAGGTGTAAGAAGATTCTGTCTGTGGTTTCAACATACTCGAGATACTTGTGGTTGAGTTCTTGTATTATATCGTCAATTTGGCTATAGGACAGGGTAACAATCATTTTAGCAGTAGTAACTTGGAGGTGGGGAATAACAGTGCTATACTTGTAGAAGAGTTCTCGATGTTTGTAGGCAATGAGCTTCTGGTGTTGAGACATCTGGGTAATGTCTGTATCATGGTGGTGTTCAACCATATCTTCCAAGAGGTGGCTGATCTGATAGTAGCTTGAGATTTGTCTGATTCAGTGAGCTTCACTAAGCATATTCAGGACATTCCATCAGGCTTCCACAAAGTAGAGGGGTGCTAAGCTATGGATATTCATAAGAGGTAGAGGGGGTGTGACTCAGTTGACAATGGCATTCCAAATGTCAGCGCAAATGTGGTTGTAGATCTCAGTAGTCATATTCATATGTGTTTAGAAGTTGTGGTTATTATTTGTTTTGGTTCTTGGCTTTGATGTATCTTGGTGCTCAGTATATATGCATTTGGTCCTGATTGGTAAGATTCTGTTTGTGTGAATCTTGTATTCCATGACTTCATGTTGACTCAGTTTTATGTACTGTGACTTCAGTTTGACTCAGCTTTATGATCATGCAGGTGATTTCCAGATTTGTTCAGAGGTTGCAGGTGATTTCAGTGACTTGTTCAGAGGGTGATGTGTGGTTTTGGTGGCTTGGAGGTTATGCACTTATACAACTATACTAATGAAGCTTTGGACTTCTTATGCAGTACTATTGAAGATAGGTAGGCTCAGATTTTTTGTAGGTCAGGTCTGTTCAGCTAAGGCAGTAATAGTTGTTGCCATTATGGCTACCTGGGCTGTGAGGTCTAGAATCTATTGGTTTTCCATGTTGTTTGCTGAAGGTGGTTGGACTGCTGGTAGTAGTATTACTAGTACTACTTGAGATACTAGTGCAGAGTGTAAGGGTGTTCTTTGGGTCTGTGTAAGTTGCTAGAGTAATAGTTGTGGGTCTGAAGTAAGGGCTCGATAGATAGCTGTCTGTTACTGTATAGGTATATTCTGTCCTGATGGAGGTACATCTTCTTCAGTAGTATATCTGGGATCGAATTTACTGAGATACTCCTCCTCCTCTTCGGTTTGGTTCCCATGTAATTGGGTTTGCTCAGCATCAAAGTAGACAGAATTAGTTATATATCTGATTTCAGATGGACTTAATTCAAAGTTAAGTTCTGGTTCAGTATTGGTTTCAGATTCAGGTAGAGTTGTAGCTGAACCTGCTTCAGGTTCAGAGTCAGGTAGTTGATGGAGGGTTTCTCTTACTTCTTCTTTGAGAATATAGTAGGCCTTACTATTCTGGAATTGGTAGTATAATGCAGTCTTGGTCCTGGTATGGTGAAAGTTGGTAGAGTTGAGCTACTTGGCTATGGAGGCTTAAGCTTCATGAGAAACTAAGGCTAGAAAGACTGCTGCTGGTTGTCCTAGGTCACTTGGATTTGTAGAGCTGACAAAACTCTTATTGAGAAGAGTAAAGAAGGCTTCTATAAGACCTTCTTCATCCTGACTTACTGGGTGTAGTGCAAGGAGTTCGGTGAATAGGGTTTCGCCTATTTGCTGATTTAATCAGAGTACTTCTTTCTTTGAGTGAAGTTTGTCTCACTTGTTACAGGTGTAGAGGTCAAATTGTTCTTATACGTCAGGTTCAATTCTCTCCAAATTATCAGATAGTTTGGGATAAATTCCAGTTTAGAGATTGGGCTTTATACTAATTTGTAGAAATTCGCAGAAGGGTTTGTAGTGGGGTGAGGAAATATCTTGAAGCGGAATTGGATTGTAAACTGCTGCTACCAAGTTGTAAGAGGGTTGCTTTTTAAGGTAACCATTACATAGTTCTGAAGGAGTTTTCTGGAAGTTCTGGATATTCTAGAAGACTGTTTTCTTATAGTCAAGATCAATTTTGTATGAAGTACATCCTCTACACTTATTAATTTCAAGATCAGGTTGATGTCTCAATCAAAGTCCTTTTTTGGACTAGTTCTGGATGTTCAGGATTTTCTGTATTTCAGGAAGTTTAAGAAACTAAGACCAGCTTAGTTGAATTGGTGTATCACTGCAGATAATAACCAATTAGGAAATTTCGTGATGGGGTTAGGAGTGAGACCTAATGGGAAGCAGATTTACTTAAGAATAGTTTATGGGTTATTAAATAGGTTTATTTGCTATTCATGATATTGCTATACTAGGAGTAGTTGTATAAAGAGATATTGTAAGGAAGTGCTCAGGAATGTTCTTGTATGTTTGAGTCTGAGATTCTGAGGTCTGAGAGAGGGGGTATTTGTACTAGTGAGGGGCTATCTAAACTATACTAGATATGGATGTAGCACTTAGTGTCTTGCTGAGTTGGAATGCAGTCATATAATACAAGTGTGATCTGATATGTCAAAAGATCATCTGACTGCTGAGTCAGTTCACAGTTATATTATACAAGGCTAATCTAACTATACTATGACTGCTAAGCTATTTATAGGTTTAGATGTTATCTGGGTAGTCTTTGATAATATCACCATCAATGACATCATCTCTGATGAAGTAGTCATTTAGAAAGAGTGGTTCGTGGATTACTTCTCCTTGTTCACTGAGGTAGTAATATATTGGGACTTCATTACTGTCCCACAGGATTGCATCATCTATCTCGTATACTGAATAAGGCATTGGTGGGTGAAGGAGAGGTGCATTGTCTTTGCTTTCATCAGATTTACTGTCTGTGTACCTTCTATAGATTATAGCACTATAAGTTACAGAATTATAGTAAGCTGGCGGCTGTGGCTCATATCACTTGTACTCAGGTGGTAGAGTGGTTGGTTCGATCTCAAGGGTTATCTGAAGGTATAGATTGTGTTCTCCAGTCTCTTCATTATAATTGAAGTAATTAGGGGTAAATGCAAATTAGTATTCATACCAGTGGTCATTGTCTCAATAAGTCTCATATGCATTTATAAATTGTTGTAAGTTTATCAGCAAGATTGGCAGTGTGATCAGGGTTGGCAGAGATCCTTGGCTTAAGGTCATATCGGCGTCAGAGGGATTATTGTCTTCTGCTTCATCTTCATCGAAGTAGATTATATCATAGACATCCTTCATGGCATATCCGACTTGAGGCATTTGCAAGATATAGTCATTTGGATGTAGAAAGGTTCTGTCTGTAGTTTCAATGTACTCAAGGTACTTGTGGTTGAGTTCTTATATTATATCATCGATTTGGCTATAGGACAGAATAGCAACCATTTCAGTAGTAGTAACTCAGAGGCAGAGAATAACAGTGCTATACTCATAGAAGAGTTCTCAATATTTGCGGGTGATGAGCTTCTGGTGTTGAGACATCTGAGTAATATCTGTATTGTGGTGGTATTCGACCATATCTTCTAGGAGGTAGCTGATCTGGTAGTAGCTTGAGATTTGTCCAATTTGGTGGGCCTCACTAAGTATGTTCAGAGTATTCCATCAGACTTCCATGAAGTAGAGGGGTGCTAGGCTATGGATATTCATAAGGGGCAGAAGAGATATGACTTGGTTGACAATAGCATTCCAAATGTCAGTACAGATGTAGTTATAGATCTCAGTGGTCATATTTGTATATATTTAGAAGTTGTCATTATTATTTGTTTTGGTTCTCTGTTTCGATACATCTCAGTGCCCAGTATATATATTTAGTCCTGATTGATAAGATTCTGTTTATATGAATCTTGTGTTCTGTGACTTCATATTGACTCAGCTTTATGTACTGTTACTTCGGTTTGACTCAGCTTTGTGATCATGCAGGTGATTTCCAGATTTGTTTAGAGGTTGCTTGTGATTTTGGTGGCTTAGAGGTTGTGCGCTTACAAAAAATCTCATAAATGAAAAAAAAGGCAATTTAATGAAATAGTTGACCAGTTTAATAAGTAAGCCAATGAACTTTTAAAAAAAGTATGTAGTTTGGAACATACTGTATTTTTTAAAGAGAAAAAAATAAAGGAATTGAGAAGAGAAAAAGTAAATAGGCTTTCAAAAATCAAATATATAGCAAAGAAAGTAAAAGAAAAGATTCAACTCTTATATCTTACAAAAGAGTAAATAAGCATTATGAAGTTAGATTATAATGTAATTCTATTTACCAAAGGCGAAAAGAGTAAATGCAATTTCTGTTTGCTAGATTTTAAAGACCCAACCAACTTTAACCTTGCTACTACTCCTACTACTTATGAAATAGTAGCTCATAATAAAAGAAAAGAAGATTTCTTTGACAGAGTTTTTATTTGTAAGGATTGTAAAAGAGACTTTGAAAATAATAACTTGTCTTGATGTGAAGAATGTGGTAGATTAAAGAGAAATAGAAGGAGATGTTTTTGTCATTTAGAAAAAGACAAGTCAAATGAACTAATCTTGAGAAGAAGAGTTAATCACTAATTTTTATAGTTTTTGCCTAAAAAACAAAACCAAAGAGTTGGAAAAAGAACTATCTGCTACTAAGGAGACACTAGAAGTTGAAAGAGAAGAAATAACCAAATTTCAAGAAACATCCAAGAAGTGGAACAAAAGACAAAAACAAGAGTTGTTGAATAGAATAAAGGAGTTAGAAGCCAAAGTGGAAAGATTAAAAAAACTCACCCCGCAAGAGCCAATTAATGAAATCAACGAGTTAAAAGCCCAATTACAACAGAATGGTCGATTAACTGCTCAAATTGAGGTTAAAAAGTGACATTGATTGAAAATAAGGAAGTAATTCCAATATCGACGTCGAATGTTCACTTTGTCTGGTTTTGTTGCAGCACGCCCCATATATCCTTGTATGCTTGTCACGTGGCAGGCGATCGCGGACCCATCAATTCATTGACTGTTATTGACTGTTGTGGAAGTCCAACGCTGTCATCCAAAGAACCTTCCATTTCGTGCTTTTATAACTAATAAGACATGTCCGCTCAGCCGCAAGAGCAGTTTCTTCGTGTCGGCGACAACATATTCCTCTTCGACGATGAGAGCCGCGCCCTAACAACCGAAAATCCCATCGACACCCGCGTCCTCGCCAAAACAGCCCAAGGTAGCGATACCTTCCCGCGTGAGGCCGTCGGCTGCTCTATCTTCCGCATCGAGCCCCAGCAAAGCTTCACCGCCCGCAAGGAGCTTCTCAAGGCAGTCAACATCTCCTCAACCTCCGTCGCAGAGTTCAGCGACGCCGACACCAGCGACTACAATAACCCTGGCAACTGCGCAGAGCTCCAACCGGATAACCTACCTTCAGCATCGTGGCTCAACGCCGCAACCTCGAATGCCACCACTGTTGAGGAGGTGCACGAGTTAGAAGATTTGCGTAACCTGGCTGCGAAGGAGCATGCACAGAACGAGGCCGAACGCCGCCGCCTGCACGGCAAGCCCGTCCTATACGGCCAGATGATCCGGCTGTACAATGCGCATTTTCGAAAATACGTGAGCGTAAACCCGGCCAAGTCGTGTGAGTTGGCGACGGGGCATTTGAGAGTCGATTTGACGCGTGAACCGGGGGGGTACTTTCGGATCATGCCGAGGTTTAAGATCAGAGTCGAGGGGGAACCTGTCAGACTCGGTGACACAGGTAATTAAGATTCGTGCGTTGGTTGCATCTACATTATTTTATATGGCGGAAATTTCGACGCGTCCAGCCGCCACTTTTAACAAAGCATATTCACAAAAACCCATTCTTACTCATAAATGCCTCCCACCGACGCATGGGATCCTTCCAGTCGCGCTCCAATCTGTCCGCCCCGAAGGCTACCTCAACATCGGCAAGCATCCCCTCCACTCTGATGTCTACTCCATCAACTACTACGAGGTCTTCACACACACGCGCATGGCCTCGTGGACGATCCGCCGGCACTCGAGTACAACCCTCCCCAGCCACTCCGCCGACGGCACTGCCGTCAATGGTGAATCGGGCGTCCTCAAGGCCGGCCAGTTCGTGCGCATGTATCATAAGGAACTCGAGGGGTACACGGAGTGTCATGTGGGCGAGACGAGCGTGCATCTCAGAAGGCACGTGTTGAACCCGCTTGACCCGAAAGAGAGCAATTCGCCGATCGCTTTTTGGCAGGTAGGATGATATCTTGATGTTCATGTATAGCGTTTATGTACGGTACATGTGAAAAAAAAAAAAAAAGCAAGAACAAATCGTAAAGGCCTTGTTGTTCGTGGTTCCTTCTGCCTGCATATCCCCCGTATAATCACGCTTTACCAATCTCTGAAACTTTAATGTCGAACTCAGATCGAATTGGAAGACCCTCTCAAAGGCTCGACTATCCGCTGGAGGAAACGCTGTCGTATCAAGCACGTTGCCTCCCGTGCCTACCTCTACATCGACCCCAATAACGTCACCGTCCGTGCCGACACTGACACCGTAGGCTTCCATCTCGGACTGACTGCCAGCGCCTCCTTCCTAGTATCCAACGACCCTACTCTGTTTGAACTTGCGCCCGTCGCCTCCACGGGCACGGAATCGGACGCGTCACACGGGATCCCTTTCGGCAGCTATGCGCGGATCCGGCATGTACTTACCAAGTGCTGGCTCCACGCCACCTCGGATGGGTTCACCTCACTCAACGCCAAGCCGACCGGCGTCACCGCCTCCGCCTACTCACCGACTAGCTCGCCGCGCCTCGAGCGGAAACATAGGTTCCGCGCCGTCGACCTGCAGGGTCAGCCCTCCATCCAGCAGCTCAGTGAGGGGGGGCAACACGTGCGCCAGGACGACATCGTGGCCTCTTTGACGGCGTCACCGGAACTTCACTACCACGACTGTTTCTCACTCACGCAGGTCCAGCCGCAGTTCGTTGATACGTTTAATAGGATTAACGAGATGGTGCCAAGGTTGCATTGGTTTTTGAAGAAGACGAGGAAGGCTGGACTGGTGGCGGGGACGGAGGAGGGACAGGCAGAGGGGAATGGGGTTAGCAAGTTCCCAATCGGAGAACTCGAGGCGAAATCGGTGGCGGAAATTCTGGTGAATATGCTTACTGTTATCATGAGCTACTGCCCTTTTTTTCTTCTTCTTGTATTTCAAGTCGCGTATCTTAAATATTAATAATAATAATTTTGGGATTTGATGAATCCGCTCGAACGCGCAGACCGCGTTAATCAATTTCTGCACAAAGAGTCCGGAACGCGATCCGCTGAAGAGAAAGAGAATTGGCTTACCGATCGAATGTAAGTGGTTTGTCTTTGGTTCAAGCAGGCCCGAAACTACCGTCTTCTGTACCTGTGATGTCGAGACACGTGTCCACCATCTTAATCACCTTTTCATCGTAACTGTCAACCCCAGATCATCAAACGGTTCTCCGCGATGTGGGCATCATTCAGCTGATTGTCAACATCCTCCAGATTCCCTTCGACCTGCAAAAACGCGCATCCGTTCGTGCCGCGCTCGTATCTTTCAACACCAAGCGCACCTTACGCCCGCCCTTTCGTGCAACATCCTCGCCGTCATCGGACGAAGAAGAGGCCGTGTCCTTCGACGATATCGCAACTGGCCGCGAGCCACGTCTCCAATACATTCTATGCCTCTGTCACGCCTTGCTGGAGGTTTTTATGCTCGGTGGTGGATTGTACGAACATGACACCCACCAGCAGCAGAACCAGCTACATGTGTTCAAGCTGGCCGGCGGGTCGCTGGACCTGTTCATTTCACGCCTCGGGTGCGGGGTGGGACCCGCGCGCATGCTGGTGCGGCTATTGGGCGGGAACTCCAAGATCATGGAGACGGTTGCGGCGTCGCGCGAGCAGGTCATCGGCAGGCTGGTCGCTTTCCTCCAGGAGCACATCGGTCCCGTGATGGCCACTCGCAAAGACGAGCCGTCGACCGCAAAGAGAGTGGATGACGACGAAGTTGCGGCGGTGGTTGATGTATTAAGTGCGTTATGCTATGTTACGGGGGCCGGGCCTATTACCGGGAATCAGGACTATATTGCCGGACAGTTGCTACGTGACGGTGAGGATAGTAATATTCTTGTCCATACACGCGTTGCGTGGGAGAAACACTCGGTCACCGGCGGCGATGCCAATGGGGACGCGGGTCGTGTGGTGTCGGCTGGACATAATGTTGCTCAGCTAAAGATACCGAGAGGTGCATGGCTTTCGCTGGAGAGGTTTGTGGACGAGGAGACCAAGGAGGCGACGGTCGTTTTGGAGAGCATACTCGGATTGCTCGAGGCGATATGTTTGGGTAAGAACCTGAAGTCCATCGAGCTGGTTCGGCAGAGCTGGGTCGGCCAGGATGTCTGCCTTAATTCGTTGATGGATCCCCTTCTGCCGATGGACTTGCGTGCCAACTTTTGTAATCTGCTTAGAGGTAGGCTGGAGGGAATCAATCGCGTCAAGAAAGATGCAGCAGCGTTTTGCCTATGTTCCATATGTGACATCCTGACTCAAATCGCAACCGTCATCAGTTCTATATGTAGACACTCCGCCTTTCAAGCCTATTCTTTTCTCCGACTTTACCTTCCCTAGCGAAGGACTCGCCAAGTCCACTGAGCTGCCATGGGACGGCGTTGAGGGCAACGATCGTACGCCATCCTTTTTCGAGGACCTGCAACGATGGATTTTGCAATTTTTGGACGAAAATTCGCGTCAGGTTAGTTAAGTGGGACGCGATATATGACCTCTTTTTGGACTCACTCATGCTATCGTATGTAGGCTTTGCTATTTGTATGTGCATACTCACAGTTTGACTGGTGTTATTTTCATACTAGCTCACTGAGGCGCATGGTACGAATATCCTCATGTCGTCTGTGCTCAAGCTTGTGCATGAGCAAATCAAGCTTGGATTTTACAGCATTTTTGCAGAAATACGGAAATTGGTCGCTGCCCTTCTTCGAGTATTGGATGGTCGGACGGATGCAAGGTAGTAATCTTGTGCTGGCAGAAAGGAAGCATTGGACCTAAATTCATTGCAACCTCTAATATTTAAGTCCCATTCCTCAAATCTCGCCTCTTCGCGACCGATATTTCTAGGAATGCGCAACATGTCAAGTTCCTAGACGAACCGAGTAATGATAACCTATTGTGGTGTGTTGTGATTCCTTTTTGATGGGTGTTGATACGATTGTGAAGCTCCGTTACGCTCAACGAATTTCGGTACTTCGTTTAGGCGCCAGCGCTTTGAATTGACGGAACAGAACTGTCCAGTCATGGAGACCAAGATTCAGATTCTTGAAATCTTGGACACGCTATTTAATCTACGTCTCCGAGTACGGGTGCGTAACCTCGCCGTTGAATGGCAACAACTGGAGAAGTACGCATTTTACCATATTTCCAATGAATCACGTGAATTCGTTTTGTATAATGTTGTTGCGCGCTTTTCCATTTCATTCACTTCACTCTTTCCGCACCATTCGAATCGCCCATCTCTCTCATTAATCGCCTAGCCCGAAGGAGAAAAATGTGATGCCTGTCGCCACCTTGTCACTAACCCGACTGCTTATCAGAATCTTCCGGGAAACAAATTTGCTGAACCGCGAGGATGTATTGATGCCCATTCTAAAGGATCTCCTCAAATATCAATATGCACCCTTAAAACGTGCTGCCATTGTTGTGATGCATAGGGTCTATAACGATTGCGAAGGTCGGTTCACATGGCTTCTTTTGATGGATGTGACAGAATACGATTGTGATTCACAATTTTATATAAAATAATGTTGCTGAAACGCAATTTTTTTTTTTTTTTTTTTTTTTTTTTTTTTACCAAAGATATTTTTATGAAGGCCCAAAAATCTTTACTCCTCAGCTCAACACAGCAAGTGCTGGCCTATCACGGAATCAAGAAGCGCCTTGCAGAATTCAGGTCATTGAACGCCCGCGGTATCGTCGATATCGCAGATGTGCCCATGATCATTAAGCACGTGAACGAGTTCACACAACTTTGCAAAGACAACGTATCGATCGGCCTTGATGACCAGATAGTGAGGGTTTTTGACAGGGGGTTGAGAGACTCGCATAAGCGAATTTTCAAAAACCTGAACACACATAACGTCATTGTACATCTGATGACATCGCTCAACAACATCAAGGCAAATGAAGATGATGATGTGGATCTCAGTTTCGATTGGGAACAAAATGAGGATGCCACTGTAAAAGCTATTGCTGCGTGCATGGTGTTCTTGGAAGAGCTATGTGTGGGCGACAAAGATTTACAGGTAAGTTGTGTACGAGTCAGATTGGTTGGGATTGTAATATCGAGGGAGGGATGCGAAGATCGTTATGGTTTGGACATATCACTAAACAACTTCCGCTATGCCAGGATACTTTCGTCCTTGATCACTTTGACTTACTCATTGCCGTAACTGCGTACCGGCCGCCCATGGTTTCTTCACTAATCCGCATGTGTTCGGACAACCTTCATATCTGTGTGCGCGTGAGGGAACACCATCTTCAACGCATTCTCGAGCTTTCAGAGGGTCGATATGCGCAGTACCTAAGGCTTCTACATGTGTTGGTCAAGGCGTCGGGCAAGCTCGTGAAGCGTAACCAAGATATTATTGTTCGGTTGATCATGGAGCATCAAGGTTTCTATGTTATTAGTGGTGAGGACCTCTCTACCCCGCAAAAGTTGGAATACTATTCGGAGCTAATTGATCTGTTGGCGGTGTGCACCGAAGGCGAAAATCAAACTGGCCAATCGGTTAGTGTGAAAATTTTATCTCTGAAAGCCTTGTGTCCTGAAAGTAGATAACGTTACATGTTAATTTACATTCGTCCCATGTAGTTCTGTCGTACAATATTGTCGATCAAGTCGATCGCATCCTCTGTTTTGGATCCATCAACATCATATGTTTTGAAATGTGCGCTTCTGCGCTTTCTTGTGTCAGTTTATCTTTGGATCACCGAGGCAACCTCGAATGTGATACTACACGACAACCCGTCGATTATGAGATTATTGGATAACTCTCGCATTGAACTTGAGGCGGCGCGGGATAGGAAGGAAGGTTGGGATAACTCCCACATGAAGTATATCTTCGACGGTATCACAATTTTCTTGCGCGTTTTTTTCGAATTCCACATAACCGCCGAGACAACAGCCGAAGGGGATCTCCGTACTCTCTGCAACACGCTTGTTGATGACTCCATCGCGTTGCTTCAGTTTACAAATGGTGACCCCAAAAACCTTCGTCATCTCTGGGGTGCTATGGACGCGATGATCAACATTTCGGGATTCACGGGTAGCGTTGAGCCTCGCCAATTGAAGGAAAAACTACGGATTGCGCAAATATGGCCCTCCCCCACCGGTCAACGGCCTGTAAAGACCGTCGGCAATGACAATGTCAAGTTTCAGGGGTTTTTGAGAACACTGATGGTCCACAGGGATGTTCTTGATCTCCAAACGGAGGAGTTCAAAAAACTAAGTATGCACGACATTTCTCTTAGACTTAAAAATTCATAGTTTCTGCAATGAAGCATTTGATCATTTACCATGTGCTTTGTTTTGCAATCCTAGGCTCGCACTTCCGGCTCACCGATGTAAAATCCGAAGAAGACATCAAATCTTTGATTGATCATCTTTCGGGAAGTACAACGGCTACTAATCGAGTCACCAAGATGACGGAAAGTTTTGAGACTAAAACGATCAAGATTCTTGAAAACATTCCTGGCGAATTCATCCACGAGCGTTCAAATATGAAATCCCACGATCTCAAATCGCATGCGACTCTCGAAGAAAAAAAGGAAGCTGTACAAAACACGCTGAATCGACTTGGGTGCACCTTAATGGCACAAACTCTTCTGTCATCGCCATACCAATCTGTTTTCGATTCCGCACTTAAACTGCTCATTGTACTGTTGGACGGAGGAAACCGGAATGTTCAAGTACGTATCAATTCCAAGATATATGTCATTTCTTCCGCTGGCTCATTATATAAAGATCCCAACAAAGCACATTTCGTATTTTCTTAGGATGTACTCGAAAACTATTTCCTTAGCATAAGGTGATCAAACGACTGCTATATATATATTTCGAATGAAAAGATGAAAGCTTAAGGCACTTCGTGGTGTCTGACTAAGATTCTCTCCATTTTAACTCTAACGAACAGAGAAGAACGGTTCTTTTATTGCATGCATTCCCGCATACAATCGGGCATTTCGTCTTTGGAAGAGGCACAGCACCTTCTTATTCGGGAAGCACAGAAACAAGAACGGCAGAACTTTGTAGTCACTGCAGAGCCTGCGCACCCTACGGAAACATCATCGCCTCGCATCCGTCATCACCGAACCCATAAGCCCCATAGGGTTTCTTTTAGCACAGGTCGCGAATTGTTAAGACACGCATCTTATGCCAACCTCATGGAGCCTAAAAAACGTTGGTCGATACACGGAACTCCACCTGAATCCACCGCCCTAACTCAGCTTTCGGCCATGAACGAAACTGCAGAGTTCGGTACTGCTAAAGAGGATTTTGAGGTGATGAAGGATATCATGAGGCTGTTGCAACTAATGGTTGAGGGTCACAACTCTCACTTACAGGTGAGCAGTGATCCGTGATTCTTCAAGTCATTACCGATGCTCTGATGTTAATCTCGATAAACATGCCTTCAATTTAATAGAGCTACTTGAGATTACAACCTGACAACATCAAAAGCTTCGACATCGTCAAAGACACTGTTGAATATCTTCACGCGATTATTCCTATCGCGAATATTCAAAATCTACGACTGATTATTCAAGTATTAGATACTATCACCGAAACAGCGCAGGTATGGCTGGATTCGCTTTCTACGAAAAGGTGTTTTGCTCCCACAGCATATATTTATACAATTATTTCTGGACACACCGAAACGTCCGTACAACTTGATTTTAAATAAGGGCTGTTTGGACAATCAAGTAGGTCGCCAAATTATCTATGAAAAGTAACTTTCGCCGTGTTCGTTCTTGCTAATAGTGATACCCGTATTGTTCTTTAGGTCACCATCTTCAACAATAAAATCGTAAATCCTATCAACTCCATATTACGAGATTCTTACCCCAATTGTCCGAGCACCCTTGTGTCCGAATTGAAGGTAGTACTTTTATATTGTCCCGAGTTAATGTGATTTGGAATCCCAAAAGCAGTTATATTTATATTGCTTCTTTTTGCTTTCCCTGATATCATATATAGAGCAAGGCTATCATCTGTCTCCTCAGTTTACTCGAAGGTGGCCTGGAAGGCAGCGATCACATCTTTAAAGAAATGGCGTCCACGCTGGATCTGACGATCGTCGATAATATGACATCGATCTATGAGCACAACAAAGATGATCTTGACAAGCCAGGCGTTTATCAAAGGCTAGAGGGCGGTTTTCTCTACTGCATGCTGGTCATGACCTTGTTCCCAGCATTCGATGAAGATCAGGTTTGTTGTAATCGCCCCCATAATGTCATGTCCTGCACATTTATCCCACATACCTTTCGCCTATTGATAAACCGACGTGTGTTGCTCGCTTGAATCTCACACAAAACATACAAAATAGCAAGCGATGTTTCAGAATAATCCCGCCTTTGAGTTCTTCAAAAAGAACACTGGTAAAATAGAAATTATCCTCGACAAAGGTGCCGAAAAGCAGCTTTCGCGAGTAAGTTGTCTAACATTTTATAGTCTCTGTCCTTGCGCACAATCTTTAAGTCTGTTGCTTATAATTAACTACATTTTGCCGAACCAGGTGCTTTTCCCCATTCCTGAGATTTGCAAGTATCTAAGACCTGAGACCAAGGAATTGTTCTTGTGGTCAGTGAAACGGTATGCATATCGTAAACTACATCCATATAGCGTGTTGCTGTTTTTTTTTTTTTTTTTTTTTTTTTTTTTTTTTTTTTTTTTTTTTTTTTTTTTTTTTTTTTTTTTTTTTTTTTTTTTTTTTGGCATCGAAAATCTTCCGTATCAATCACGGTTTGTTTCAAAACCCGCTAGCGACTCGCCCTCAGCCAAAATTGAGGATTTTGTGATCAAATCCGAAAACATTATCTTCGAGTAAAGTATCACGTATCTGTTTCTTTCCTTCTGTTTGAAATGCGTCTTACCTCTCACCAATTTTCTTATAGGATCGAAAATCAAGCTCGTATCGTCGAAAACCCCTACCTATCAATCTTGGCTTCCTACAGCTCTCTGTGGTGGCAGGCTGCCTACGGAGTGACGTTTGCTCTGAACTTAGTCATCCTGTTCTGCTCTACTACGTCTGTTGATAGCCCCTGGAGCTTACAGACGACGCCGGAATGCGGGTCTTTTGACGACGCATTGCGTATCTTATTGGGCTTGCTCCACGTCAGCTTGTGGGGTCTCTCGACAGCAGAATTCACCTTGATTCAGCTTCCTGTGCTTGTCAACCGCAGTTTGAGCGATAAGAAGGCGAAGGGGGAGGATAGTGACGAAAAGAACATCTTGGATGTTTTCGATGATTTCGTTTTTCGTGATGCAGTATGTATTTGTCGCAAATGTTTTTCAGTTATTTTAAAATTCATGAGATGGAGCTCTCTTTAGTTATAGTGTTTCTCGAATCCATCCTATATGACACCAGGCAATGACCGCCATGATCGTTGCGGCCCTGACCGACCGAATATTTCTATATCATGCCGCTATGCTCGTGTTTTCGTTCATGGGCTTCATCTATCCAAGCTTCTACGCGATTCACCTGTTGGATTATGTCTTTCGAGATAGGATCTTGCAAGGTGTTATTTCCAGTGTTACCATGAATGTCACTCCATTGTCTAGGACGGCATGTTTTTTTTTTTTTTTTTTTTTTTTTTTTTTCTTCTATCATTTTGATTCTGCAGTATTTGAGAAATCACCACCACTACTCACTAACAACATAATGTTCACGAATTCGCAGGTGGTATTGGGCATTGTGCTTGTATATATCCACAGCCTGATAGCCTTCATGTTTTTCCGTAACGACTTTGACGTGTCCAAGGGGCTTCACTGCGATTCGGTCCTTCAGTGTTTTGTAACCGTTTTGTCACATGGGTAATTATTTTTCAATTTGTTTCAACATAGCCTGCTAAAGATCCTTCAACTGAAACAACACACATGAACCAATAGTGTCCGAGCAGGCGGTGGTATAGGAGATATTCTGGAGCCACCGGCAGATGGCCAGCCCTTTGGATGGCGTGTCTTGTTTGAGATGTCTTTCTTCCTGATTGTGGTCATCTTCTTGCTGAATGTCATATTTGGTATCATCTTTGATACCTTTGGGCAGTTACGTGCTGGTAAGTGGATGTGTTGTTAGTCGTTGAATTAAGCATTTGTGGCCTTGTCAATATATTTGGGTTGCATTGGTAAATTCTCTCCATCGGGTACAGATCGCTCGACCGTCCAGCAAGATATGAATAATGGTAGTTTACTTTGCCAACGATTGCAGAATCTTGTTTGGATGTCTATTTGTTTCGAAATATCCGTCTAATTGCAATTTTTCCATGAACAATCTAGCATGCTTCATTTGCAGCATTGAAGCCGCAGAATTCCAACGACACGCCAAGAAAGGGTTTGAGGCGCACATTAAAGAAGATCACAATATATGGTATATTATTTCACCCACATATACCTCCCCATCAGATTTTCATGCGAATGCTCACCATCTCTTTTCGTTCTTCCTAGGCAATACCTCTTCTTCCTTCTCCACCTCAAGCTCAAGGATGTGACTGAGTACACGTCGCAAGAGTCTTATGTCGCAGACTGCCTAAAACAGGCTGACTACGGCTTTTTCCCCGTCCACCGCGCCCTCTGTTTGAAGAAAGACGACGTGAACGACGAGGAAAAGTTGGTACGCATCGAGGAGATTCTGGGAAGCCTGGCGAAACGGCTCAAGAAGATCGAGGGGAGCATGGAAATGATAGTTGAGGCGAACAGAACGTTGCCGCGCTCAGCGCTGTTGTCGCCGTCTTGAGGCGGATGTCGGATAGAACAGAGAATGTTGATCGATATTGAATAAAAATGATGATATATATACAAATAAACGCCACGATATTGAATCTTTCACCGGAAATATTGTGATGGTCAGCATCCCTCCCAACCAGACCATATACATTAGGAATCTTTCCGAAAGAAGAACTCAAAAGATCAGTCTATGCACTCTTCTCCGCCTATGGTCGCATCTTGGATATCGTTGCCCTGAAAACGATCCGGATGCACGGTCAGGCTTGGATCGTCTTTCGGGAAATCACGAGTGCCACTGCCGTATTCTACGATAAACCCATGGTAAGCACGATGATCTTTTTCGAGGGAACCACAATTACGTTTGTTTGAGGCACTCACGAACACGGTAACATTTGGCAATTTTCGAAGATGTACGTATTTTTCTTGGAGACTCAAGACCGCACGAGATGTCTCGTCCCCTTTCCTTTCCTTTCAGAAAATCGAGTATGCCAAGGTGAAATCCGACACCGTGACCAAGCTTGACGGCACCTGGAAGAAGGCCGGTCTGGCCGACGACGCGAAGTGCGCCAAGACTTCGGTACCGGCAGCGATGCTGTTCCTTGGTAGCCAGAAGACGATGAGGACGCGGAGCCGGATACACGTGGGCAGGGTAGACGGAAGGAGGAGGAGGACGAAGAGGAGCAGGGTAGTGTATGCGTCGATGATTGTTCTCAATATTTAGCGGCTGCTTACATTCTAATCTGGCTCGACAATATACGTATGCTCAGAAGATGGTGACGTGATGGACACCGATACGGTCGAAGAGCCACCAAACAGAATTCTGTTTTTGCAGAATCTGGTCGCCGATGTCACGGAGGAGATGTTGAGCTATCTCTTTCGGCAGTACGGTTTATATATGCTTTCGTCTTTGTCCTTATCACAGCTCGTTTCCATTCGGCTCGCAGAGCGATCTCTTCACTCGTTTCCCCTTTTTATTCCCTTATCTATGCGAACTGCAGGTACCCTGGCTTCAAGCTGACTCCAACCCGAGCGATGCGGGTCATGTATATACGCCAAGAGGTGACGCGCGATGTTGTAGTCGGTGATGAACCGTATCAAAGTTGATTTCTGAGGAACAACTTTAATAAAATGAATTTAGTGGCCTTCAGAGCTGTCTACATGAACCACTCTTAATTGATGAGAACACAAAGGTGTTGTTCTGGCACAGTACATTAACAGCACAGCCTCCATCGCTTCTATCAGCCAAATGTCTCTTCACAGTCTCCACCCCTCGCCTCAGAGCCCGCTCTTATTCAGGTGCTGCTTCGTTGCCAGCTCGGCCAACATCTCCATCTCGCCTGACTTCTCGCACATTTCGCGAAAGACGGACGTCTTGCTCTCAGGCCCGAAAAGGAGGGCGTAGGGCGTATCGAACTCGGCAATCTTGCCGTGGTCTACGAAGAGGGGATGCAATATAAATATTAAATTCAATGGATGTCGATTGATGAAGAACGGGTTGAATGTGCAAAAAAGAAGCGATAACTCACCCAAGACGAGAATCCTGTCGTAGTCGATGACGGTCCTCAGACGATGCGCGATGCAGACTAGGGTGGAGGAGGCAAACTCTTGACGAATGGTCGTTTGGATCTTTTGGTCGGTGGTGAAGTCGACGCTTGCGGTCGCTAAGGATCGGAATTTAACAGATATGGGTCAGAATGTCACATGAAAGTCGGGATAGGAGTTCGATTTATGAATGAGGAAAAGCTTTTTCTTACCTTCATCCATGACGATAATCTGTTATTGTAGAAATAAAAGAATATTCGTCACATATTCAGGAAATTAACAATGATATGTCAATAACGTCAGATGTCAGGGAAAAGAAGACAATCCCTTCAAACCAACCTACCTTGGAGTTTCTCAACAAAGCCCTCGCCATACAGAGCAACTGTCTCTGCCCCTGACTGAAATTTCCGCCGCCCTCGCTAACCTGTGCGTCGAGACTCGCGAAAGGTACATGGTTCCCCGGGGGGTGCTCGGCGGCGGGTTCGGCGTCGCTGGCCTGGTCTGGCGAGGCCGGGCGAGAGTCGACCAGATGGACGCGGCGCAGGGAATCCCACAGCTCTGAATCCTCGTGCTCCTCGAAGGGATCCAAATTGAAGCGAATCGTGCCAGAGAAAAGGACAGGATCCTGCGGGATAATGGTTAGCCGCGACCGTAGATCGTCCACGCCTAGCGAAGTGATGTCGATGCCATCGATGGAAATGCTGCCCTCCGTGGGATCCACGAAGCGGAAGAGCGAGGTGGCGAAAGTCGATTTGCCGGAGCCGGTGCTGCGTTCGAGCGGGGATTCGTTAAGGTCGGATGAACTATCAACTCCAAACCCAAAATCGGAAATGCATAGAATTGCTCACCGTCCAACAACGCCGACTTTCTCCTGAGGATTGATAGTAAGCGAGATCCCGTGAATGACCCTCTCGAGTTCCGGGGCGTATTGAACCACCAGATCCTTTGCCTCGATCTTACCGGCCTCAGGCCAGGCCGCTGGCGGTTTGACGGAGCCTACGACCTGTTCCCGAGGCATGATAAGAAATTCATTCACGCGCTCGATGGCGTTCAAATCCATCTCAACCTGGGTGTATTGCCTTTGGAGGGAATTGAGAGAATATGCTGTCAATGGCAAGGCGTATATATAGCAGTGTTTCAACACGTAATCAATGGTGATGTAGGTCATGGGTACCTGAGAACCCAGTTGAGCAAGTCCACAAATCGAAGCGCATATGACATAGTGAATCCGGCGAGACCGGCGTCAATGTGGCCTTTGTTGAAAAGAAGGAACACTCCAGCAAAGAAAGCGACGAAAGCGCCAATAGAGTCGGAGCGGCTGCGTGCGGGAAAGACAGCGATTCAGAGAGGACATGTGTGAGCAAAAGGCGAGTATGCTGGAATCTGCGACAACTTACGTAGAGAGCCATCGGTTCCCGTTCCACAGGTACCAATAAGGACGAATTCCACCATCGATCCTGTCCAGGATCTCGTTCATGAAGCGGGTTTGCTCCCCGTAAGCTCGAATTGTCGTCAAACCTCTGTTGCAATACGAACAAGATGTAAATCAATACATGGCAAGAAAAATTACAGAGGTCCAATTCATTTCCAACGGTGAAAGCGATGGAAAATAACTATAACTTACACAATGGTCTGCGATTAAAGAAGCAAACGAAATGCGGCATAGTAAGAAAAACGGTTCATAGACAAATGTATAAAGATCAAAAAGCAATAAGCAATTTCCCTCGAATATGTTTGCGTTCAAATCTCACCTCGCCGAACTGGGAATAAATCGGGCTCTTGGCATTTGAATCCAATCGCTTGAGATCTCGAGAACAAGTCACATATAATTTTCCCATTAACAGGAAAATAGTACCTGGAATAAAAGAATCATCGGATTTAACATCATTTTTCGAAGTTTGGGTCTGTTTAACGGCAGTTTGCATCAGTATGCGAAAACTTACCGATAATAGCCGCAGCCACCAGGAAGGCTGGCGTCACCAAGCTAATGACTACGATGATAGCGATCAAGGAGAGCAGAGTATCAATGAAAGCCGAGCAAACCATTGCCAAAGAGCTATCAATGGCTTCAAAGTCCTAGAATAGCATAACTGGCGATTAGCAAGGCAGATTCTTCGATGTCGGTAATTCACGAACATGGAGAAGGAAGTATATGACAGCACATACCTTGCTGAATCTTGACATGATCCGTCCAACTGGTGTGGTATCAAAAAACCGAACTGGGGCCCTCATGACGGCATTGAGCAACTGTTCGTAGAAGGATCGAGCGGCCTTCACTGTCCCGGTAAGAATAAAGAGCGATTGCAAGCAGTGCGTAAAAACTCCGATGAGAGCAAGAGTCGCGTATATGCCAAGGTAATAGGTCACGTTCACATCATTGCCTCCGAGGGCGGCGGTCGAAAGCGCCCCGAAAACAGCTTGGATTCGATGAGCAGGCATTTGAGAGAAGATCGTGTAGTCGTTCGTCTTCCCGAGGTAGTCCGGAGCTGTAGTGAAAGTGTTAAACGGGGTGGCTGTAATGTTCCCAATGGTCGTTTCGCCTTCACCGTAAGCATTGGACCAGTACCGCAACCAGTTAGTTTCAGCGATGTTTAGCAACTGGGTCAGAAGGAACGTGCCTAAGACTGAAACCCAGAAGGCAAATCCACCAGCAGCGAAAAAGTACATCGTATAAATCTTGTACTTGACGTGCCCCTCCTCCTTCTTTTCGTCTTGCACCAACTTTCGCGGGGTACTAGTTGTCTTGGTGGCAACCGAGGTGGGCTCATTCGCGGGTTTGGTGCTATCGGAAGAGCTGGATCCAGCCTCATCCAACACATTTTCAACGACGTCTTCGATAAGAGTCTCCGAGCTGCTGGAGCCATGATCGATGGAATCAATGTCACCATCTTCCAACACCTCTTTTAACTCTCCACGAGCTTTCAGGTCGCTGATTTCGCCTTTAACTGTTAGACGACCGCCGTCAATCTTGACAAGATATTTGGCTCCAGGAAGACATAACCCGACGTGGTGGGTGACCAGGATTCGCGTCCGACCTGTGTGCGGCATAAAAAGAAGGTGAGTTACTATTATCCCAGGATCAATACTTAAACACTTTTGAGTAAGCAAATACCTTTCATCAAGTTTGACATTATGCATTTATCGTAAATCCATTTGGCTGTGTGCGCATCCACCGCGGATAGGCAATCGTCCAATAGAACATGTCGAGCACGCGAGTACACAGCACGAGCGAGGTTGACCCTTTGTTTTTGTCCGCCAGAGAGGGTGATGCCCTTTTCGCCAATCTCTGTCATGTCGCCATCGTCAAAGATTTCCAAATCCCGCTTCAGTGCGCAAGCCTCCAGGACCTTTTCGTACCTATCTTGCTCCATCGGCGACCCAAATAGGATGTTGTCCCTGATACTGGCATTCTGCAACCATGCCGTCTGAGAGACATAAGCGACGCTGTCCATGATAAGGCCAGTCCTGACGTCGACAATCTTCTTAGCGCCGACCGGAAGTCTTGGCAACAGTACCTTTCCAGATATAATGTCCATCTCGCCGAGCAACGCACTCAGCAACGACGACTTGCCGGCGCCAGTAGGTCCACAAATGATGCTCAGCTCGTCCAACGGGAACTTGACGTTGATGTCGCGCAGAGCAAACCGCGTGGCGTCCACTCCCTCGGCATCGTTCTTGTTCGCGTCGACAAACCACTGGGCAGAAACGTCCTCGAAACCGATCAATGGCTCTCCACCGGGCCCACGCTCGGTGTGTGTCTGAGCCTGGATGTCGATCTCGCCTTCGTTGAGGAAATCGGCAATGCGGTTCAAACTGACTGTCCCGCTCACGGTGAGGACAATAACCTGGGGGAAAGCAGTCATGGGGAACTGGAGGCGATCGAACAGCAGGATGGCGGTGAAGGCCGTCGGTGCGTCGAGCTCGCCGTGCTGTAGAACGGTGAAAGCGAAGAAAGCGATGATGGTGATCAGGATGGGTGCTCCGTACCACAAGAAATCAAAGGAGATGGTCGTGAGATATGCTATAGAGATAGGATACAAGAGATTTTTAGAAACAGTTTCAGCAGTAAAATAGTGTGAAAAGAGCAAGATAAAAGAATCGGACGCACTGATGAAGAGTTTTTGGAGTTCGAACTCTCGAGATTTCAGTACACGTTTCGCAAACATCTTCTCCCAAGAAGCGAACTTGATGATACGGATAAATTGAAAGAACTAATAACGCAAATTGTTCAGATTTGTCAAGACGGTTGCTCGAATCTAACAAAGTGATAAACATCTTGGGAGCAACCCTTATAGCTTACCTCATTTGTCACAGCCACTCTCTCGTCCCTGGCGTTCATGAGCGCGATTTGATACTTCTTGAATAAGTGGGTCGCAGCATGATTCAGTGGCATCATGACGGCCTGCAATCATAAAATCGATTGAATAAACGTCTATAATCATTGAACTATCGGTCAATAAAAGCATATTCCAGACGTTAGAATCTTCATACGGACCATGACACCAATTCCCAGCAGAGCCGACCATCCGAGTAGCCTATACAGCATGACGATCCCGATCACCATGGCCAAAGGGGCGGAGATGAAGATATGGGCAAAGTTGGGGGAATTGGCCACCCTGTTCGTATCGACGCTCATGAGATTTACAATTTTGCCCGTGCTAGCGGGTTGGGCCTTTTCGGGGGAGTCGCTCTTGCTCTCTCCCTCAGCTGCCTTGTTCTCTCCCTCAGCTGCCTGGCTCTCTCTCTCAGCCGTCTTCTTGCCCACCATGCCGCTCGTGTCGCGCATTCGGAGCGATTTAGCATAGATCTCGGCGTTCAGCGCGGCTCGCAAATGAACGTCTATGTGGCGCGTAATGTAGAAAACCTGGCTGCGGAAAAGGGTCGTACCAATCTGGGAGATTAGCATAAGGGCCACGTAGCCGTAGGCTTGAGATACCGGGATGGTGTCGGAGTTTTGGAAGTATTGGAGTAGCTTTTGCAATAAATAGGGAGTAACGAAGTCCAGGAAAACCTGTATGGTGACTAGAAAGGAGAACTTGGCAACATCGGGAAGGATGAATACCAAAATTCGACGACCAAGAGCCAGAGCAGGCCTAAAAAAGAAAAGAAATCAATAATTTTACGGGCACTTTTTGTCATGGAACAACGGAGGCTTGATTTAAAACACAGTTTTCCCCATGGTAACGTACTTGGTGATCTTGAACTCTTTCCATGAGTAGCGAGCCCTAATGTTGGGAAGTAACTCCGGAAGATCTTCATTTTCGAGGGGCTTCTTGTTACCTTGAAATATAAGCTTATCCATCCAAGAGAAGGTAAGGTGCGACAGCGCAGATGCGGTTGCCTGATGGGGTGCGATCAAACAATATGATATATAAGCTTGTAATTCAAATTTAACAGGGCGCATGAATCGGAAAAGGTAAATCAACCCGTCATATATATATGTAAACCGCACCTCCTCGCCCATCTTATGCTTCTCCTGTTCAAGTCAAGCAACGGAGAAAACGGTCAGTTATGAATAAAACGACCAAAAGAACGGAATAAATAGACTAGAGCAATTCATAAACTTTGACGCAAACCGAAAAATAGCCTATGCCGGTTTTGACAACCAAATCCTTGTCCAATTCTGCGGGGATAGTGGCGGCCACGAGGAGGGCCACGGTGCCGACAACAGTATTCACAATGCCATCAAGAACGAAGTCAAGAGGCAGGTGTCCGGGCTCGGGTACATTTTCATTGAGGGTGTATTGGAGCTTGACAATTGCCCCTGCGGTTGCGGCCAAAATCACAAGTTGTATATGGTGGAGAACCGTCATGTACGGGAGTTGGTGGCACAGGCGAAGGACTTGGAGGACAGTGACATATGTCTGTGGAGAGCGCATATCAGTAAACATGCAAGCAACAGACGATAAAAGACATATACAAAATCAGGCACGTTTACCCATGGCAGCAACTCCACAAACTCGGTCCAGGCTAACTCTGGATTCCTTTTACTTGGATTTCTATCGTGATGCTCCCTTCCAACAGTATGCGTGGCCACCAACACCGCGAGCACGCTCAGTTGAGCAAACGAAAGGAACAACAGAACCCACCATCTCGCACGGACACCCAAGGGCGCTGGTTTCGTGAAGCCGTTCTCCTCCAGAAGTTTCTGCCTGCTCTCGAGCCCATCAGCATCCAGAAGGGAACTGTAACCAGTCCTGCGGGAGAAGAACTTCAGGCAAGGCGTTGCGCACAAATAGAGAAACGAAGCCATCACAGCGACAAGCGGTATGATATCCCAGAACGAAAGTAACTGCGGCATGTTGAATAAAATGGCGGCAGAAACTTGGACAAAGAGCAAGAAAATTGTTAAGGGGGATATATATACTTTTGAAAGTCACAAGCGATAGGGCTATCGTAAAATGAATAAATTCCTTAATTGGATGTTTGCGGCTTTGTGAACCTGTCAACGGAGCCCTACTGCGGCATGAAAAACCCAGCTAAACGAGTTAGGATGCTTTCTCCGAAAAGCCTCGCGCCATTGATTACTGGACTGTATGATTCATTCTCTTATATTTAGCCTCAAATGCAGTAAATTTGTTCAAATTCGTATTGTAGTATATACAAAGATTGAATTTCCGACTCGATTCTAATCTGCTTCGCTCAGCCATGTAGACGCGTCATGCGAGCTTGTTTACACTAAAGCACACAAGGCCAAGGATGAACAAGCTCTAAGCGACACTGACACACTGGGTCGCAACACAAATCTGGCTCCATATAAATAAAAGAGATGTGTTTAGGGTGATCAATGCACTCATTCATCATAGATATTGGTGAGATGGAAGGGCATGCTTGCGAGGCCAATCCTCTGGGTTTTGTACCAACAGCCGTTGCTATCTACAGGTTAAAGTTCCAAAAGCCCCCTGTGTAATGTAAGTAATGTAAGCAACAGAACAGTAATAGTTTTAACCCGAAATATAGGAGCGTCCTCGTACAGCTCGTCCTCGCCCGTCCTCGCGCCCTTCCATAAATAAAACATACCCGTACGATGGGAAAAGAGCAACAGTGCCAATACCAACACCCTTCAAAAAACTCCCCGCATTCCACGTGCAGACATGATTATACATTCGAACCGGGAAAACATTATTCCGCATTTACGCGCCTCCAGACCCTATCGCGAGCAGCTCTAGCTCGCCTCGCGATCGATCAGCGACGTGCGTGCAGCCAATGGTGTCAATCCTGGTCGTGATTTGGTAGAATTGATCCTTTGCGGAAGGGATAAGACTCGACGTGTATTACCTACACTACCATGCTATCCAGATTATCGCTACACACTTCCGGTTTCCGTCTTGTCGGCTGACCGGAGGGTTTACATACATAGACCCAATCGATTCTGAACAATAACATAATGGCAAAACAAAAAACAATCACGCAACCACCTGATGTTAGAGTACGTATATACCTAATAAATTACAGCAACAACCACCTGCCATTTTGCCTCCTTGGAAACGTTCGTGCAGGCGAATCTTTGTGAACTCGTTTACAACAACAAAAAGAGAAAAAAAACTGGCTATTGGCAATTGTATTTATTATTTTTGTTATCGCTGGAAAGATCGCAGCTTCATTATGCTTTTTCTTAGATAGTGTTAACTCAATAAAGTACTGTGCTGGTTTTGCTGGAACTGATATGCGCCCACATCTTCCAAAACAATGGATCCCACAACCGCACGCCACTAGGGCCCAAATAGCCATCTATAAATGCTTTACATTACATATTGTTATTTCTGGGCTTACCTTTTCGCTTCGATTGCCAAAAATGCAGTATTGCAAAAACAAACAAGATGCCAACCCAAGCGGACGCATTGAACTGCACGGAACTTCTGTTGGTACGTCGAACTACATATCCTCTTGACACGTTCAGCCCACGAGGTCGTGGATCTGACACCTTCGAGCCCCTGTGTTCTTTTCATTCCATACCGTGCTTGTACGGCGAGCAGTTCGCCGTTTGCTTCGCCTTGATAATCGACGTCGACGTGCAGTTGAGCGTCAACTTGCCTGTAGCCGCACGAAATCCCGAGGACGAAAAGGGATGATATCAGGAAGCCGGAGCGTTCCAAGTACGTTTTGTAATTGATTTACTTAGAGGGTAGGTGTTGCGTATCTGCTATATAATCTTTATAAAGCATTTACTTACATCCACCCGTCGACCGCGTTATATTAACCTTCTGGCTTTTTCATCGAACAGCACGGCTTCACTGCTCCCACCGAATACCGCATCGACTTCTCTTCCGTGCAGTCTCCGCTTAAAGCCACTTTCTCCGAGTCCGTCGAGGCTGGCCACTCATTGCATGACGATGCGGCCCGCGTTGCCGCTCTGCGCATGGGCAGCCAGATTAAGTTTGCTCAATTTTCAGGGGACACCTACCTCAGACTGTCCGTTATAAGGATTACGAAGAGAGGATTTGGGTGAGTTGTGGGAGTAGAAGTAGGAGAGGTTGACTGAATGTATTATTATATCAGGACTTTGATGGGGCTTGGGTAGGAGGTGCATGTCCTGGGTTCTCATTCAACCAGCCACCCATTACAGGACCACACCTCCGAGTCACCGGCCAGGCGAAGGATAATGTGTTGAGATCTAAAATGCCGAATCGACAAAGTTGAAAGTTGTGGTTTCCCAGGTATATTGGGTAATGAATGTCATGACCTTCGAAACAAGATTAAAGCGATGAGATCGATGTCGGGCCAAAAAATGACAATCAGAAAATGATTCCATATACCACAATGCTCGTGTTCGGACCAGCAGATGCATACTGACAACACTGCAATAAAACACTCTACCTGTGTTATGCCCGTTCACATGAAGGCACACGGGCTAGATCTAAATATGGATTTCGTAGTCAACGATTCAACACGTACTTGACGGGGAGAGATAGTGATTACGATGTATTGATCCCAGGGCTATGATCCGACCCTTTCGCACACAGCCCCGGAAGGTCCTGGATGAGGAAGGTTATGCGTCCCGGAAATATTCCGGAGTTTGGTGGCTTGCTTTGTGGCTTCGATCGAAGCGAGGATCCTTCCGTTTGTGACACTTTCCATCATCCGCCCACTCCCCAATCCCACTACCAACCACCCTAGCATACCAATGTCGAAATTCGGTATCAAAGGTGCTCTCGATACCTTGGTCCATGGTGGTGTCGCGCAACCACCAACCTATGAACGGAAGAAGGACTACAACCTGGGCAAGACCCTCGGTATGTTGGCTCGTTTGCTTTCTTGTGTCCTCTTCACGAACTTCTCGAGTAATGTCACCTTCTTACATTCTGGATGTGTGGTGCCCTTCCAACTATCCTTTGTAGGTTCTGGCACGTTTGGCAGCGTCAAGGAAGCCACTAGGCTCTCCACGGGCCAGAAAGTAGCTGTTAAGATCATCCCAAAAAAGAACGTGAAAGGTCATGAGGACATGGTCGACAAGGAGATGAAAGTGCTCGAGGGGCTTTCGCACCCCAACGTGATCTCGTTTTATGACTGGTTTGAGTCAAGGTATGCTTATAATTTGGAGCCTGTCTTAACGGTTTGGCACAAGAAACTCGCTTTTTTGATATTGAGGATATTCAAAGATAATCTATCAATTGTCTCGGAGGAACCCATGCGCCAAAAGTCGACAAAAACGGTGGCACAGAGACATTTTGGGCGTTCCAGAATTTTAATGATCATTCTATTTTTGCTGGATTTTTCTCCTTTCGGAATAATCTTCAACAGAGACAAATACTACCTCGTCTTCGAGCTGTAAGTTTGCACTTATTCCCGTGATTTTTTTTTTTTTTTTTTTTTTTTTTTTTTTTTTTTTTTTTTTTGCCGCCAAAACACAAACATCAATATACATTCTCTCATCGAGCTTCTTTCATCCAACACGTTACTTGCCTACCCAGTGCAACAGGTGGCGAGCTCTTCGAGCGCATCTGCGAGCGCGGCAAGTTCACTGAGCGTGACGCCGTGACCTTGGTCAGCACCGTGCTAAAGGGAATAAAATATCTGCATGAACATCATATCGTGCATCGCGGTAAGTCGTTGGCATAGGGAAACCATGATGACTTGCGAGCGAGAGACGGAACAAGGATGGACAAGCGCAGGGGCAGAGGTGGATCACGTTATTTTGTTTCTTTCGCCTTGGTGCCAAACCCCCCGGAAATAAGTCTCGCTATATGCCGATTCAACTCTCTGCTTATATACTTCCTGCAACGAATTTATTTTATCTTGTTTTTGGCTGTAGATCTGAAACCGGAGAACTTGCTTTACAAGGACGAAAGCGAGGATGCCGAGCTCATAATTTGCGATTTCGGGTTTGTTATAATAGTACTTTATTTATTGCCATCATGTAATTGCCACCTTGTGATGGCTGCCTTTGTCACATTGGTAGCTACACCGGGACGTAAAGTATATAAAAAGACGTTAAATGTGGGCCTATCCCTTCTTTTCTACACCTTCCGACCTGACCGTCCCCTCTCTCCCCCTCTCCCTCTCTCATCCTCTTCGTCCTCACAAGTATTGCAAAGCTCACGACCGACGATGGCCAAACCTTGACCACCCTATGTGGTTCACCCGGTTACGTTGGTACGTATGCTTCATGCCGGCTTGATACCTTCGATACATTTATGGTTGCATCTTCTACCTTGTCCCGCGTTCGCCCATCATATGAGGCACACGTCATTCTGACCGTCCTTTGCATTCTCAATCTCGTAACAGCTCCTGAGATCATGTTGCGCAAAGGATACGGCAAACCTGTAGATCTCTGGAGTATAGGGTACGTACAATTTTTTTTTTTTTTCCTCTTAAAAGCAATGGTTGATAATTTATTGGCATCATATGGCGATTTGCACAATAAGGCAATGAGTGTTCTTCCACCTGTTGTATGAATTTTGCTGTGATTGTGAGATGCCGTATCAGTTCATACGATGCATGTCGTGATCACCCTGCACAATATTCCACTTGCTAATTTTTTTTTTATGTTTTTTTTTTTTTTT
>RBNI01000571.1:0-29245 GCA_003990745.1 Jimgerdemannia flammicorona | reverse complement strand
AAAGAGGACCCCAACCCATCCACCATCCAGCCAGCAGATCCCCCAACAGCTCCTCCCACCTTGATACCTTCTCTTGCAGCCCCAACCACTGCCCCTCCTCAAAAACAAAAAGCCAATGACCTGCCATTCCCACCCATACTGCTAGTACCCACCCTATAGTGAGCCAACTATTACCCACCCCACCCACAAGCCGAGATCTCAAGTCCTCCCAGCAACTCCCCTCCCCCACCAGCCTATGTCCCACATCCAGTCTATCCCCTATTGCAGTCCAAAATTCCCCCAAAACCTCACACTCTCCCAGCCAATGTTCTGGCATCTGTATATAGCCCCCAGCTTGCTCAACATCATAACACTCCTCACAGTCAAATTGTCCACCATCCATCAAATGCCCTGTATGGAAATTCAGCATGACATTCCTCTGCAACATTCTCCACCATACCACCCAGAACTTGGGGGGAAGCCACCTCCATACCTCAGCACTCCAGGCCCAGATATCAGCTCAGTCCCACTCCTCACTGATCCCTGCTGCCTGCCAGCCACTTGGCCAAAGGTCTTGGCCAGGCCCCTGCTGACACTCCACTCCTTCCCCAATATCAAACATAGCAAGTGGAGCACCCCCCAGGAGCAATCTATCCCAATGCCACATATTAGGCCCCCACACCTCCTCCCCCTCATTGCCTTGCCAGCATAGACCAATTCAGTGTGCTCCGTCAGCCATGCTCCACCAAAAGCCCTTGAACCACAGCTACCTAGTGCTATTCAGCCCCACCAGAGAGAGTAGATCCCCAGAAGACCCTCAAGGGGATGTGTGCATCTCCCATACCTTCTTCAACAGAGGTACCCAACTGCCGCCTCACAGTTCCACAGCTCTCTTCAACCACCAGGCTCGCAGGCAGTGCAGCCTCTTAGGAAAGTCCACCAATCCAAGACCCCCCCTTACTACTGGTCTCGCAAGAGTATCCCAACTGACCTGGGACCTCCTCCCCGCCCAGATCCAATCCCTAGCCACCTTCATCAGCTTCTTCACCATCTACGCTGGGAAGTCAAGGTGATATGCCACATACCACAGCTTGGGGAACCAATATACATTCAGGATTGACACCCGCCCAGCTAGAGAGATATGGTGGCCTCCCTACCCTTGAAGAGCCTCCCCCCAGATGTTCACTCTGCTCTTCCACCACCCTCGTGGCAGGACGGAGCCATATACAGAGGGGAAGATGCCCAGATACCGCACCACCTCACCAGCAGAGACAATTGTTCCAATGATGTTCCTGCCCACTAGTCCATTCCCTAGCACCATTGTCTCACACTTATGCCAGTTGAGCTTCACCCCTGAGTGGGCCTCATACCATTCCACAGTCTCCTGAAGCGCCTCTACATCTGCCACTGACCCAAGTCCAACCACCATATCATCAGCAAAGGCCCCCACCTTCCACCCTATATCATATATAGAGAGTCCCACCACCTTCTGGCAAATCCTATCCATCAATAGCTCCAGCAAAAGGGCATAAAGAATAGGGAACAGAGGGTCCCCCTGAGGAACTCCTCTTCTCAAGAAAAATGCCCTCCTACGGTGACCATTATACATCAGAGCTGCCCTACTGCTCTCCAGCAGACTTAACATAGAGGCCCTAAACCTTGGGGGAACCCCAATATGGTCCAATACCTTGCCCAGCCACACCCGCCATACTCGGTTGTAGGCCTTCTCCTGGTCCAAAAAGACCAACCTTCCATCTAAGCCACAAGCTCGGGCCCCCTCAATAATGCCATGAACCCATGCAGTCCCATCTCGTATAAGTCTGCCCCCAACAAAGCCCTGCTTCTCCTCCCCCAGCACCTGTTGGACAACTTTCTGCAGCCTTGCAATAATCACCTTAGTCACCATCTTCCTATCCATGTCCAGAAGCATGATCGGCCTCCAGTTCTTCCAGTCTTCTCTCCTTCCCTTGTCTTTGTACAATAAGGCCACCAGCCCAAGATCCTGCTCTCCAACCCACTCACCTCTCTGAAGAACATGGTCACAGAGAGCAGCCATCTCACCCAACACTCTGGGGACATTTACCATCTTCTTCCAGAAGTCCCACAGCAGTCCATCCTCCCCTGGCGCCATCCCAAGTTTAGTTGCTGCCAGGACACTTTGGATCTCCTCACTCTGCACCGATAAGATCAAGTCACCCAGTCCAGCTACTTGTGGAGGCCTCCACTCTTCAAGTGTGTCTGCAATCCCTGCTTCATCAACACCCCCTTCTCCCTCACTCTACAATCCCTGCCATCTCTCCTTCAACTCTCCCAAGATTTGTTGCATGCCATGTAACATATCCCCATCAGCATCCAGAACTTCATCCCACTGATGTCACACTCTCCTAGCTTTGAGAAGTCTCGATAAGTACCTAGAAGGCCACTCACTCTCCTTAAGCCCCTGCCATTGTAGCCTTGCAGCCATGCTCCGCATATAAGTCTCCTCCTCTTCCCTCAACACCTGTTGTAGTTCCACTATCTCCAATTTCGCCCTCTCAATCCTCCAATCCTCCACCCCAACAACAGTGAGCAAATCCACCCAATCCATTTGTAGTCTCCTCAGCCTGCTGGAAGCACACCTTGTGCGCTTCCTCCTTTGCCTCCCAGCCTCTCTACCAGCCCCTCCCCAATAAACCCTCGCAGCCTCTTTTAATTTCATCCAGTGGACATCCACCGGCAAACCCTCATGCCTCCAGTTAAAAACCCTAGCCTGAATGTCCTCCACCCATGATTCCCACAACCCCTTCTCAGCCAGCAGGGAGGAGTTAAGGCACCAATGTCTGGGTCCATCTCCACTCCCCCCAAACTGCCCCTGCCCCAAAAGTCCCCAGTGATCAGACCATGGGCACCACTCCACCTCCAATGCCCTCCAAACATCTGAACCCCAACACTCCACTGTCAGAATCCAGTCAATCCTCATGCTCAAGCCATTCACCCAATGTGTGTAGACCCTGGCATCCCCCCACCTAGTCCTGTCTATATCCCCCAAGGAGCTCAATGTCTCCACCTCCTCCCATGTGTCCAGACCTCCACTTCTACCCCCAGCACTCCTCCCTCCATCAGTCCTGTCCAGATGCAGGTCCCTGACCATATTAAAGTCCCCACTGAGCACATCAACCCCTTCCTCCAAGAGAATACCCTCCTCCAGTAGCCCCCTAATCCATGCAGTCCTCTCACCCCTATCTGCAGGGCAGTAGCAAGAGCCCACCTTCACCAATTCCCACCCTGGCCGATGCCAATCTCCCCAGACCAAGCAATCCCCCCAGCTCCTGATTCCCCCCAAGTCACCTCTATCCTTTCTCACCAAAATCGCTACCTTTCCAAATCAAGTAGCAGCCCTACCCCATTCCCTAGTCCATTCTACCCGATCATCCTCATCTTCACATCGAACATCCTGTAGTAAAAAGAGATCAGCCTCCAAACCCTTGAGCCAAGTAAAAATGTTCCTCCACCATCCAGCGCCCCTTAACCCATTCACATTCAATGATAAAATGTTGGTTGTACTGTTCATAAGGAATAATATTATATCATGGTCCCATCCTCTACAAGTCTGCATTCCACTCCTCCTGCACCATATCTAAGATATATTCAGCAACTAGCTCCCTCTCCCCTGCTTCCTGTGCCGCCAATACTCCCAGAAGTTCTACCATTGCCCCATCTTCACACTCCTCAAATTCCTCACAGTACTCCAGACAGGCCTCCTGCCAGAGCTGCAAACCATGATGCTCTATCCAGCAGTAGGCTGCCCTCTCACCAGCAACCACCCCCAGCTCTGCCTTCCTCACCTCATCCACCTCATACCCCTCCTCCTCCAGGAAAATACCCAGAATCTCCACCTTCAATGCCTCTACCATTCCATCACCATGCAAAATCCGTACCCAATGCTCCTCAGGCATCACCCACAGGTCCACTTCTCCCAAAGTATCTGCTGCGAGATTATCCATCACCTTGCGTATCCACAACAAGTTCCCCACCTCCTTTCCTCCTGGAGTCCCTGGCTGCCCTGCTTCCAGCATCATAGTGTCAGCACCTACACTGGTGGCCTCATCCCACTCTTCCTCAGGAATATCCACCAGCTCATCCTCTCCAACTACCACCACCTGACCCCCTTGCCCTACATCAGGGACCCCAAAGTGCACCTGCTGGGCCCCCTGCATCCGTGTATCCTCCATCATCCCTCTCTTCCCACCTGGGCTCCTCCTGATAAGTGGGGGGGGGGTGGCATCCAACTCTGGCTCCCATACTTTGAAGGTACTATCAGCAAACGGGTTCTTGTCCAGCTTCCCCCCAGCCCCTGCCTCCTTCTCCGCTACCTCCTCTCCTCCTTTACTAGTCCAGACACTGGTCTCTGCACCTCCAGACCCCTCAGTTACAACCGACATCTTTGTCACCCCTTCTGTCATACTTGCCAACAACTCCCTCTGCCTCTTGTGTCCCTGGGCTTGCTCCCACTGCTTCTTATCCATGTGGACATGCTTCCTGCCCACAACCTCCAGATGCATCAACTCCTGATACAGTCTCCAGGCCTTCGCCCTCCTCTCCACAGCACCACTCATCTCCTCCAGTGCCTCCAACAAGTCCTCCTCCTCCTCTTCACTCCCTTTCACCCTCAATACCTTGCAGACAATGGCCCCTCACATCAGTACCAAGGGCTAGTCACTTGCCTTCCCCATGGCCTCCTTTCCTGCCAGCCGAATCCTTATATCAACATTGCCCATCCTGATTGTAGTCCCCTCCCACACCTGAAAGCCAATATCCACCACATCGCCATACTCAATCATCACCTCCTCCACCCTCTTCCTAGTCTCCTCTTTAGTTACCATAGGCATCCCCTTCACCAGAAGCTGTACCACCCTGGGGTCCCATCACAAGCACCAGACCATGGAGACCACTACCTCCCCAACCATGACTCCAGTCTTCAGTGCCTCATCCAATGAGCCGACTTTCTCGAAGCCCACCTCGACCCCCTCCAGACCCTTCAAAAACTTCACCGAAGCTGCCCCAGCCAACTGCTTTGAGACAAGCCCCAGAATCATCCTTGCCATCACCACTAAGCCCCAGAAGCACAAGGTCACCATAAACTCCGAGATCGATTTCTTGAGTAACGGTGCCACCACCAGCCCCGTTACACCATCTGCCAGGTCCTCCTTCCACATCAGGAGCCCCTGCCCCTCCTGGCCATCAGCCATCACATCTCTTTTTTTTTCCTGATTCCCCGTCACACTCCCATCAATAGTTACACCCCCAGCCCCTGCACCTCCAGCCCCTACACCTGTACTCCAAGCCTGAGCACTGCCCCCTCTCCCAAGGCTCACCTTGCCCTTCCCCTCAGCACCACCAGCCCTACTACCCACTGGCCACCCACTCCCCTTGACCTTGTCTACAAAACTTGGGAGACCAGACCTTCCCCCATTGCCACCAGGCACTGGCCCCCCTCCAGAGTCTTCCCCCTTCTTCGGTCCTCCAAAGGCCCCCATCCCCAGGCCATAACCCCTCCCCACCTGCTGCCAGTCAAAGGCTCTAGATCCACCTGACTTAGTATGCACATCTGAATGGTCATTGCTCTCTATGTTGCTAGTTGCCTTTCACCAAAAACATTGTCGAAAGTGTTGCTTGAGTCTTGTGTCACCTGAATGTTACCGGTGAAAGGTGCATCTTAAGGAATATAAAGAAGGATTAAGAAACTGTAATAGCAGTAATCTAAACAAAGCTCACAGAAATAGTTCTAAAGACTTACTATAAATAAAATGCCTGCCACTCACCAAACCTTAAGATCCAGAAATCACCAAGGCCCCTCAGTCTATAATAGAATGTTTTAAGATATCAGAAGAGCCATGGAGACCCATACAAGAAGGACTCCTAGCCTCAACCTGGGTACTGGCAACTCTTATCATTATATTCTCTATCACTATGAAATGAAAACAAGGATCACCATTGCTAACCATATATAGCTAGCTCTCAAGAAGCTCAAGGAGTATAGCCTCTATATAAAGCTCAAGAAGTATAAGTTTATAGCTCAAGAAATTGCCTACCTAGGACACATCATCAATTAGACTGAAATTCACATGGATTCTATGAAGATTGCAGCTGTTGCAGTCTACTCAAGATCCCAAACAACTACAGAAGTCCATGCCTTCCTTAGACTGGCCTCCTATATAGAAGATTTATCAAAGAATACTCTAAAATTGCAGCACTTATCTATAAGCTACTGAAGAAGGAGATCAAATTCAAATGGACCAAAGAATATCAAGAAATCTTCAATAAACTCAAGACCAGATTGACTCAAGCATCTATTCTCAGAAGACCAGATTGGAACCTAGAATTCATCCTGCAGACAGATATAAGTGCTATAGAACTTAGAGCAGTACTAGCTCAGAAGAAAGATAGACATGAATATGTCATCTCCTATATAAGCCAAGATATCTATAGAGCAGAACAGAACTATGAGTCATATAAGCTTGAATACTTAATAGTAGTCTAGGCAGTAGACAAGTTCCACTACTATCTAGCTGAGAAACACTCATCATTTAAACAGACCATTCTGCTCTTGTCTGACTATTCCACACTCTGAACCCCAAAGAAATATATGCCAGATGAATCTACAGATTATAAGAGTATAACTATACTATCAAACACCACTCAGGAAGAACTAATATCAATGCTGATGCACTTTCAAGAATACTCTAAAATACACCCATCAAGACTATTTAATATGAATAAGGAGCTATACTATAGATTAATTAACTATCTTGGGCAGTAGAAGATACCTAACCACCTTGAACCCTGGACTATCACTATTATCAACTAGACTTGAAAACAATTCAAACTAGACAATACTATATTCAGAAAAGGAGGAAAACTCATTATATCTGAATATAAGAAGTATTAAGTAATGAAGAAAGTACATGAACAAGGATACTTAAGAGGAATCAATACATACAATAAGGCAAGAAGAACTATGTGGTGGCCTAAGATAGAAGAAAACCTATGCTAATTTATTAAAGAGTGTGATAAGTACCAAAAACAGAAACAGAATCAATAAGACCAGGTACCTGAATTATTAAGAATCAAGCCTATCTCCTTTTATCACATTACAATAGATATCATTGGACTACTATCAGTAACTCTATCAGGAATCCACTATATTATAGTTATTATAGATCTCTTTATAAAATAGATAGAAGCAGGAGTATTACAAGAAGCCAATGTTCTCTCTATTGCTGACTTTCTGTACCAAGAAATTATTTGCTACTATAAGACATCAAGGCAAATCACCACAGACTATGGTACAGAATTTGTCAACAGATTCTATGAGATAATATATTAGAAATATAAGATTCAGCAAATTAAACCTACTATGTATCACTCTCAAGAAAATAGATAGATAGAAAGAATCAATAAGACTCTCAAGAACATCCTGGCCAAGATCTCAAATATATATGAGAATTGAGATAACTACCTCCTAACTGCTCTCTCTGTCCTATGAGACATATAGTAACAGAGTACACACTTTACTCCAAGAGAACTGCTCTTTGGAGAAGAAAATTCTGATAAAATCTCAGTTATAAATCTAAACCTAACTTGGTAATAGATTGATACAGAAATCTGGAGACTACATCAAATCAGGAAGAAGGTAGAAGATTATATTATCAAGTTACAAGTACTAATAAAGAAGAATACAGAAAAGAATTACAAGACCCTAAAATCCATCTAAATCAGAGAAAAGGTTCTACTATATTAAAATATAGTATAAGCCTCATGGTCATGAAAACTGAAGCTCAAATGAAAAGGTTCCTTCTATGTACAAGATGTTAAGAGAACTACTTTCTGGCTTAGAAAACTCTCAGGAACTATACTATCTACTATAATATATAAGAACAGACTTAAGAAGTACTATAAGTACTATAAGCCTATATAAGAGAAGCAAAATGTGATGAATGCCCATAAGGTTCTAGTCTGCAAATCATAACAATATGTCCCATGACCAGCAGGCAATTTGTCTGGACCATTCTCTAAGAGATATGGCACTAGCAACTACTTATTTATGAGACTTTCAAAGTTAGAGGAGTTTGAACCATCAACTGATTGATCAAGATCAGAATTAGGCTCTTGCTCTATATTAAGGAAGCAATTCTTCACCATTATGCCAAAATATATAAGAAAGATACTAGCCTATAAATATCACTTTTTGACCCTCTGCCAGAGGTTATAAGATTAGCAAATTTTTTAGACCAGACCAATGAATAAGAATGTTCAAAAGAAGATCCTTATTCAGAAGAAAGATGTAATAGTGATCTCAGAATAGTGATATCATCACAGAAGACAGCCTTTCCTTATAAGTCACTAGATCAGAGTATAAGAAGATCATATAGCATAACTTACCCAGACTACAAAATGAGCAATGATGATCAACCATGAGTCATTATGACTATAAAATAGATATCTCAAGGAATATAAAAGAAAAACTAAGGAACTGTAGCAGCAGTAACTCAAACAAGACTCACAAAATCTCAAAATAGTTCAAAAACTCACTATAAATAAAATGCCTACTGTCTGCCAAACCTTAAGGTCCAGGAACCACCAAGACTTCTCAATTCAAGAAAGGATATTCCAAGATATCAGTAGAGTCATGAGGACCTATACTAGAAGGACTCCTAGCCTCAACCTGGGTACTGGTGACCCTTACCACTTTATTCTCTACTATTATGAAATGGAAACAAGAATTACTATTACTACTGAATACCTCTAGATATAGTAGGAATATGAAATAGGAAACCTCCTCTACCAGAAATTTCCTCAGACTAGTCCCTAAGAGATATAAGATACCACCTCTATAGATATATGTAAATTGAGGGTAGCCAAAAAGTTCTATCAGGTCTTCAGATATGTACTTTGGTCAATTCCCAACTTAGAGTATACTATAGTCTCAAACTTTAAGGAATTGTCAGCCTACTATACAGATGCACTAGAGGCCATAGTGGCCATAGAAGCCTAATCTACCATTACTCTCAGAAGTGATAAGATAGAAGAATTCTGGAATCCTATCCTTAAGGACAACTTAGATCAATTCTTATAAGGATTAATTTCAGTATTCCAAGATCCCAGTATTCAGATTTAATTCTCTCAGAATCTCATCTTTGTTCTTTACTTTATGAGAAAAATATCATAGATTGGAGAGCCCCTGATCTCCCTCTACTGCTGCTGAATATGATGATGTTATCCTACTAATTGACATATATGATATATGTGAAATATATAACATATGTAAAATGTGTGACATATATAAAATATATGAAATAGACAAAATATTTGCTGATATCATTTCCTTTGAAGATATCCCAACCTCTGGTCTTGATGATAGTTATGAAGATGAAGTCCCCAGGATCCTGAACATTCTGCTCTAAGTATAATAATTTCACAGTCATATTTAGCCTTAGTATATTTTTACATCTTTTAGTTAGTCTTTTCTTATCATTTCTTGAACATTCTACTATATTCTGCCACCTTCTACTTGCTTAGAAATCTTCTCTTAGTACTCAGATACTATTAAAATATTCTTATCTTTCCTTAGCACTAAGCATCTTGTCTTAGCTAGTTATAGAACCATTTGGAGTATTATAGAACAATATTAGTCAGCTATATTAAGAACCTATTTCTTGACATTTCTCTTTCTTTTCAAGATTCTTCCAGATCTTTCTTTCAGATCATATATAAATATTCTTATTCTCTATCTAAATAAAGCTCAGAATATTTTCTCTCAGAAATCCTTTGAAAATACTTAAATCTTTAAGTATCTCTTCAAGCTACTTTAGACTAACTAGAACTTCCAGATTAAGCCACTTCCTCTTAAAGAAACTAGAACTATTATACTTGGTAGTAGTGAGTGGTTATACCTTGCCTTATTAAGAAATCTCACACAAATTCGGAAACCAGTCACAACCAGTCACATGAATCCAAAATGAGTTATGAAGAGTCAGCCTATCAGCCAGACCTCTCTACTACAGAAGAAGCAGGAGGACCATAAGTCAATATAGAGGAAATGATCACTACTATAGCCCACCAAATCTAAGAACTTCAAGTACAACTAGAATAGCAGAAAACAAGAACTGTGAGTACATCATATCCTGTCATAGCATCAGTCAGTTTCAAGTCACTTAAGCCAGATATCTTCAATAGTTATCAAGGAGGACTATCTACAGATGCATTGACCTTCTAGTTGGACCAATACTTCAAGCTCACAAGAATAAAAGAAGACATGCAAGTCTAATTTGCCACCACACTTCTCTAAGGAAATACAGCCATCTGGTGGTACAATTATATTATAACTATATCTATATACTCATATGTACAAATCAGAGACTGAGAAGCTTTCAAGAGAGATCTTCACAGGCAGTTCAAGTTTGCTAATGCTACTAAGCTAGCCAGAGACAAGCTAGTGAACATCAAGCAACTCAAGTCTATATAAAGCTATAATGCACAATTCTTATCAATCCTACTTGAGCTACTAGTAATATTGGAGGATGAAAAGATAGACTGCTATATCTGAGGTCTGAAAGAAAACAAACAAGTCAAGGGTTGAGCTAGAAGAGTCCAAAACCTTAATGAAGCTATGAGAATTACCAATAGATTTAATGTCATTACCTTTGGCAACTACTTTGAACCAGAATACTATAAAAAGAACTACTTTGAGAACTACCACAGAAACCAACCAAGGACAGTTGGCCTAGCACCAATGGATTTGGACACTATGAACAAAAAGAATACCAAGCTTACCCCTAAAGAAAAGGACTGTCTGAAGAAATCTGGAACCTATTTCTTCTATTGCCAAATAGAATACATTGCAACCAAATATCTTAAGAAGACTAGTGAACTCTCAAGACCAGTCATCATATTGTCCAAAGATACACCTGTCAACCCCACTACTAGTCAATCTGAGCTCAAGATCAAGAAGCTTCATCCAAAGGCCCAGATCCCTCAATATCAAACAGAAGGAGCCATTAGTCTTGACCTATATTCTGTCAAACAAGCCACTATTCCAGCCAAGAGCTGAACTCTGGTGCTTACTGGAATTGTAGTTCAATATCCTAAAGGACATTATACCAGAATTGTATCATAATTAGAACTTAGTATCAAACATTATTTAGATATAAGTGCTAGTGTTATTGATTCAGACTTTTGAGAATAAGTTCAAGTTCTGCTTATCAATCAGAAGGATCAAAACTACACAGTCAAGGAAGGAGACCAAGTCATACAAATGATCCTAGAAAAAGCCAGTCAACTCAAGATTATAGAAGTCTAAGAACTCTCTTAACCAAACAAGACCAAAAAGGTTTTGGTAGTACTGATCAAGCAGCAAGTCTTACTGAAAATCGAGCTCAAGCTATGCTCATTTTCAAAGGTCTAGTTAAAGGAAAAGAAGTTTAAGTACTTATAGACAGCAGAGCTACAGAGAACTTCATCAATCAGAATCTTATCAAAAGCCTCAAGATCCTTACCAAGCCTGCACTCAAGAATAATAGTATAGTTACTGCAGATGGTACTCTGTACCCCATTGAGTCAATTGCTACCAAACTACCTATCAAGATTCAGAAATATTGGAAATGAGTAGACTTCAAGATTGCACTACTAGGAGATTATGACCTGATCTTAAAAAAACCCTAGCTCAAAAAATACAATCCAGACATCAATTGGTATAAGAATGAAGTCACTTTACTTCAAGATGGAGCCAACATCACTATCAAGATAGACAAGACCATGAGCAAGATTCAGATTACAATACTGTCAGCCATATAGTACAAAAAAAGTACTTAAGAAGACAATATATATCTTTATAGTAATGATACATCTCAAGAAATAGGACAAGAGACTATCAGTCAATAAAAGCATCAAGTTACTACTAGAAGAATTCAAGGATATCTTTCTAGACAAGCTATCTGGTCTACCACCTATACAAGAAGTTAATCATGAAATCAAACTAACCCCAGGAGCTATACTACCCAAGAAACACACATACTATATGTCACTACTCAAAATTGAAGCAGTCAAGAAGGAACTAGAAGAACTACTTGTACAAGAAGCCATCTAGCCAAGCAAATCTCCTTATAACTCACCAGTCTTATTAATTAAGAAGAAGAATAGTACTTGGTAAATATACATAGACTATTGAGCACTCAATAAGCTTACTATCAAGAACCACTATCCACTACTCTTAATTGATCAAATTTTTAATGCTCTCAAGAATGTCAAGTACTTCACCAAGTTAGACCTCATGTCAGAATACCACCAGATTCAAATCAAGCCAGAAGATTTTCTCAAGACTGCATTTATGACCCCCTTTGGACTCTATGAATTCTTTGTCTTAGTATTTGATCTCACCAATGTACCCACCATATTCTAGATCCTGATGAACAAGATATTCAAGAACTAACTATTTATTTTTCTATTGGTATATCTTGAAGACATCTTAATCTTTAGTATAACTAAGAAGAATATCTCAAATATATTTAAATAGTCTTAGAGATCCTGCAAAAATACAAGCTTTATACTAAGCTCAAGAAGTATGAATTCTTCAAAGAACAAGTCAAATATCTTGATCACATTGTCTCTATATAAGGAATTCAAGTAGACCCACACAAAATAGAAGTAATTGAAGAATGGTCCATTCCATTAAACCTCACAGAACTCTGATCCTTCCTTGGTCTAGCTGGCTACTATTATTGCTTTGTTAGAAACTTCTCTGGTATTGCTGAGCCACTGACTAATCTTATGAGAAAGGCTCTGCACTCAGACTACTATATACCCTACACCTGGGACCTCTTCTGTTAACAAGCTTTTCAAGAACTTAAGAACTACCTAATCTATGCTCCAGTTCTGCATAATATAGATCAAGGCCTAAAATTCATGATTACTACTAATGTGTCAAATTTTGCCATTGGAGCAGTCCTGTTACAAGATGATAGCAAAGGACACCATCTCATTGCTTTCAAGTTCTACAAGTTGGCCCCAGCTGAACAAAAGCTAGCCACCCATGAGAAGAAACTACTGGCAATAATACATATGTATACTAGATCACTAGCAATACTATCTAGAAGATATTGAGTTTGATATCATTACTGACCATCAATCTCTCAAGTACATCAACACCCAATCTACCCTGTTACATCTATAAGCCAAGTGGAGCCTCAAACTTCAAACCTTTAACCTGACAATCATCTACAAGCCTGACAAGATACTTGTAGTACCAGATGTCTTATCAAGATACCCTGACCTTACTACAATTATACAAGTCACCTTGGTATCAGAATTCCTAGACCAAATTAGGCAAGCTTATAAAGAAGATATAGTTACTACTAGAGTTTTCTCAAATAAGCTCAAGGATATATATACTGTTGAGAATAACTTGATCTATCATCAAGATCAAGTCTATCTATCTGAAAACATAAACCTACACTACAAGGTTCTATAAGAACACTATGACTCTCCTCTTACTGATCATCTGGGAATTGAGAAGACTGTCAAGAATATCCTATTGGCTAAGCATAGTCAAGGAAATCAAGAACTATATTGCCAGCTATAATCTATATCAGTGCAACAAGTCTACCAACTAAGTGCCAGTCAGTTTGCTACAACTACTGCCAATTCCCACCAAGAAATTCAAACAAATTACCATGGACTTTATAACTTAACTACCATAAACTCAATCTGGTGCTGATACTATTGTCATATTTGTTGACTGCCTGACTAAGACTATGGTTGCCAAACCAACTACTATCAATGCTACTATACCCAAGATTGCAAGAATCTTCTTCAAGTCCATCTTTCATCACTATAATCTACCATGAGTAATTGTCAGTAATCATGACCCCAAGTTCACTAGTCACTTTTGACAAACTCTCTTCAAGACCTTGGAAACCCAATTGACTATATCTACTGCCTTTTACCTACAAACTGTTGGACAAACCAAGCACATAAACAGAACTCTAGAACAAATACTTAGAAACTATATTTCTTATGAGCAAGATGATTGGAACCACTACCTGACTTATGTAGAGTTTGTATACAACAATACTGTCCAATTAACTACTGGTCTTTTCCCTTTATGGTTACTCTATAGTCAAGATCCCAAGACTCCTACAAGTCTATTCCCTTTTAAGAAAAACAGTTAAATACAAGTCTCTACTGCCAAGAGCCTTATAGACAAAATAGACAAACTACTCAAGATTGCCACTATGAATCTTCAGAAGGCTCAATAGTATCAAGCCAAGTATACTGATAAGAAATACCATAATATCACTTATACTGTTAGAGATCAAGTTCTACTATCTACTGAGAACCTTAAGATATAATCTCAAGTTAACTATCCTTTGAATAAGTTTCAATCCAAGTATATTGGACCTTTTAAGATCACTGAATAAGTCTCTGCATCCTCCTACTACCTCAAGCTATCTGAAACCATGAGAGTATACCCAGTCTTTCATGTGTCACACCTCAAGATCTAGAACCAGTCACCACTCTACCCTGGTCAAATTTCTAAGCTATCTACCCCTATAATTATTGAAGATCATATCAAGTATGAAGCTGAGAAAATTCTTGACAAATGAATCTGCTATCACTATTTTGAATACTTAGTCAAGTGGATGGGCTACTCTGAATATGATGCTACCTGGGAACTACTGGTCAACCTCAAGAACTCTCAAGATCTAGTTCAAGACTTTGAGGCAAACCACATTGCCCAATCTCTGTAGTGACTTCCTTGAATTATCAATGATCTATGGCAATGACTAGTGCCTTATATATTGGAAGTTTACTTTGGGACCCCAGAATTAGCAGAATATTTAACAAACAAGAAGTCCACCAAAATGAAGCTACTAGCTAAGTTCAAATCTCTCTCAGTTAGTTAGTCTGATAATAGACCCTCTGCCCTATACAAGGATGGCCAATCTCTGCCAATATGCCAATACAAGTTTGAGAAATTTTGGTTAAGTATATCTAGTCTTGTATTATCTAAGAACTCAATGAGGACATTAGTTCTTAAGAAGAGAAAGATGTAGTCATATTTAGCTTTAGTATATTTTTACATCTTTTAGTTAGTCTTTTCTTATTATTTCTTGAATATTCTTGTAACAGTTCTAGTTTCTAAATAAGGAAGTGACTAGTTCTGGTGGTTCTAAGTAGCTCGAAGAGATACTTAAGAGTTCAAGTGTTCTTGAAGGATTTCTGAGAGAAAATATTCTGAGACTTTATTCATGAGATCAAAGGAGATATTTATACAAGATCTGAAAGAAGGATCCAGAAGGATCTGAGAAATCAAAGGAAAATGCCAAGAGGAAAGTTCTCAGTAAAGATGACAAATAATGACAAATAAAGTTCTACAAGTTTCCAGGACATTCAGTGACTAGCTAAATAAGTACTAGAGGATGCTCAGCACCAAGAAAGGATTTCTAAGCATTCAGAAAGTACTGGAAGGTCATAGAATATTGAAGAAAGACAAAGAAAAGAAATAAACTATGCTAAAAATGTTACATCTCCCCCTCCTTAAGAATCAACATCCTCATTGAATTCTTAAAGTTACATATAACAAACAATAAGACTAAAAGAAACTTCAAATTAAATGTATTGACTCGTTGGCAAGGATTGGCTATCCTTATATAAGGTGAGGGCCAAAGTATCATCTTGATCAGATGAGAACTGGTTCGAACCTCATTGGTTGTAGGATTTATAGGGTTCTCCTATATCTCTTGTTTCTGATGCTATATCCCTTAAAGAGCCCCAATGTATAATGTACCTGATCAGCACAGTAGGTCATCTACTATCTAAGGAGAGAACCTCATGGGCAGTCAATGAGTTCCTTTTTGCTTGAACTCTTAGATGAGGTCTTGGGAGTTCTTGAGATTGGCGGCAGGTTCCCAGGTGGCATCATATCCAGAGTAACCCATCTACTTGACTAGGTATTCTATGTGATGGTATCAGACTCATTTGTCTAAGATTTTCTTGACTTTGTACTCAATGTAGTCTTCAACTATGACTGGTGCTGATGGTGTCAGAATTTGGCCAGGGTATGGGGGTGACTGGTTCCAGGCCTTGAGTTGTGACATATGGAATACTGGGTATATATGCATGGTTGTTGGCAAGTTGAGGCAATAAGACCAGGTAGAGACTTGCTCAGTGATCTCAAAGGGTCCAAGGTACTTGGGCTGGAATTTGGCTGACTGGCAGTTGACTTGAGATTGAGCCTTGATGTTGTCGGCTTTGAGTAGAACCATATTACCAATATTGTATATGACATCTCACCACTTCTTATCTGCATACTTAGCTTGATATTGCTGAGCCTTTTGTAGGTTCGTAGTGGCAATCTTGAGAAGGGAATCCATTTTGTCAATAAGGTTCTGGGCTGTGGGGACTTGTGTGTGACTGGATTGCTGGAAAGAGACTAGGCTTGCAGGGGTCTCAGGGTTTTGACTGTGAAGTAGCTGGAATGGGGAAAGACCAGTTGATGATTGATTGGCATTATTGTAGGCAAACTTAGCATAGGTCAGATAGTGGTCCCAATCATCTTGCTCATAAGACATATAGTTTCTGAGTATTTGTTCAAGTGTTCTGTTCATTCGCTCTGTCTGTCCATCAGTTTGAGGATGGAAGACAGTGGATATAGCAATTTGGATTCCAAGAGTCTTGAAGAGTGCTTGCCAGAAGTAACTTGTGAACTTGGGATTGCAGTTACTGATAATTACTTGGGGAAGTCCATAATGGCAGAAGACAGTCTTGAAGAAGATTCTTGCAATTTCTGGGACAGTGGCATTGGTTGTAGTTGGCTTGGTGATTGTAATCTTGGTGAGATGGTCCACAAACACAACAATAGCATCATAGCCTATTTTGGTTCATGGGAGTTGCACAATGAAGTCTATTGTGACTTGTTCAAACTTCTTGGTTGGAATTGGCAGAGGTTGCAGAAGACTGGCAGGTGCTTGGTTGCTTAACTTATTTCTTTAGCAAAGATCACAGCTTTAGACATACTCCTTGATTTCCTTGAGCATGTTTGGCCAGTAGTAGTCTCATTGGATATTCTTGATGGTCTTCTCAGTTCCAAGGTGACCAGCTAGTGGGGAATCATGATATTCATAAAGAATCTTATACTGTAGTTCAGGGTTGGCAGGAATATATACTTTATCTTGATAGTACATAAGATGGTCCTTGATGGTGTACCTTTCCTTGAATTCCTTGGTGTTTCTTTATAGAACCAGAGAGTCTTGTTCATATGCCTTCTTGATCTGATTGAGGAATTCAGGTGCCATAGTGACTTGTAAAATTGCAGCAAGGTCAGGTCTTCTTGAAAGTACATCTGGTATAACTAAAGTTTTGCCAGGCTTGTAGATGATGTTTGGGGTAAAGGTCTGAAGTAGTTGACTCCACTTGGCTTATTGGCAAGAAAGGGTTGGTTGAGTGTTGATATATTGAAGAGATCTGTGATTGGTGATTACATCAAACTCAACTCCTTCTAGGTAGTATCACCAGGTCTTGAGAGCATACATGATCACCAGGAGTTCCTTTTCATGAGTAGCCAGCTTTTGTTCGGCTGGGGACAATTTTCTTGACTCAAAGGCAATAGGTCAGTATCCTTGACCATCATCTTGAGAAATGACTACACTAATGGCAAAGTTAGATACATCTGTAGTGACCATGAACTTCAAGTTTGGGTCCATGTTTCTAAGAACAGGTGTATGGGTCAGGTGGTTCTTGAGTTCTTGAAAAGCTTGTTGACAGAAAGCATCCCAGATGTAGGGGACATAGAGGTCAGAGTTGGGTTCCTTTCACAGGAGATTTATCAAAGATTCTGTAATGCCAGAGAAGTTCTTGACAAATCGACAGTAGTATCCAGCCAGACCAAGGAAGGATCTGAGTTCAGTGAGGTTTGCTGGTACAGGCCACTGTTCAATGGCTTGAATTTTTCTTGGGTCTACTTGAATTCCTTTGGCTGATACAATGTGTCCAAGGTATTCGACTTAATCCTTGAAAAATTCACATTTCTTAAGCTTTGCATAGAGCTTGTTCTCATGAAGGATCTTGAGGACTTGTTCAATGTGCTTGAGGTGTTCTCCTTCAGTGCTACTGAAGATCAGGATATCATCAATATATACAAGTATAAAGATATAGAACTGATCCTTGAAGACAGTTTGCATGAGATCTTGAAAGGTTGCTGATACATTGGTGAGACCAAAGGCCATGACTAAAAATTTGTAGAGTCCAAAGGGTGTCATGAAGGCAGTCTTGGGTATGTCTTCTGGCTTGATTCGAATTTGGTAATACCCAGAGGTGAGATCAATCTTGGTGAAGTACTTTGCATTTTTGAGAGCATTAAAGATTTAATCTATGAGTGGTAGCGGATAATGGTTCTTGACTGTGATCTTGTTGAGTACTCAGTAGTCTATGCACACTCACAGAGTATTATCCTTTTTCTTGACAAATAGGACTGGAGAGCCAAAGGGTGACTTGCTTGGCTGAATGGCTCCTCACTCAATGAGTTCATTGAGTTCCTTCTTGACTGCTTCAATTTCGAGTGGAGATATGTGGTACATTTTCTTCTTAGGTATAGCTGCATCAGGTACCAACTTGATTTTGTGGTCATGGTCTCTTGAAGGTGGTAGATCAGGTAGTTTTTCTGGGAAGATATCCTTGTACTTATTCAGTAGTAACTTGACGCTTTCACTAATTGATAGCTTCTTGTCTTCTTTCTTTGGTCAGATCAGTGCCACAAAGGCACAGGTAGCTTTCTTGAGGGCCTTCTTGAACTGAATTGCCAAAAGAGCAATTAGGGTTTTCATCTGGGTCTTGTCTGGCTTGATGGTAATGTTGGTTCTATCCTGAATCAGGGTGACTTCATTCTTGGTCCAATCAATCTGGGGGTTGTGTTATATAAGTCAGAGTTTGCCTAGGATCAGGTCATGGTCTCCTAGTGGTACTACCTCGAAATCTAAATGTTCCCAGTACTTCTGAATCTTGAGAGGAAGTTTAGCAGCAATTGAGTCAATTGGTAAGGTGGTGCCATCTGTAGTGACAACTCCACCATTCTTGCCAGCTAGTTTGGTGAGAATCTTGAGCTTGTCAATGAGGTTCTTGTTGATGAAGTTCCCAACAGCTCCACTGTCTATGAGAATATCTAGTTCTTGTTCCTTGACTAGACCTTGGAAAATGAGCATTGAATTGGCTCGGTTCTCAGCTATGCTTGTAACTTTGTCAGTACTGTCAAAGCCTTTCTGATCTCACTTAGTTGAAGACAGCTTGGTAACTTCTTTGACAACTGGTAGGGTGGCTTGCTCCAGAATGAGCTGTACAATTCTGTCACCTTCATTGATGGTGTATGGTTGGTTCTTGTGGTTGACTAGCAGGACTTGCATTTCACCTCAGAAGTCAGGGTCAATGACTCCAGCACTAATATCCAATGAGTGCTTGAAACTGAGGCCAGATCTTGATACAATTCTTGCATAATGTTCCTTGGGAATTTCAACTGAAAGGCCAGTTGGAATGAGCCTTCTTTCATGTGCAGGAATAGTGACTTGTTGTACTGCTTGAAGGTCCAAACCAATGGCTCCTTCTGACTGTGCTTAAGAGATCTGGGCCTTGGGGTTGACTTGTATGAAATTGAGTACAACTTCTTATTCAACTGATTGACCTTGAGTGTCTTTGGACAGGACCAGGATCCTTTTTGATTTAGCAGTTTTCTTGGGACATTTGGTTGAAATGTGCAGGCTCCAGCCTTCTTGAGGCACTCCTTTTCCTCAGGTATAAGCTTGTCTTTCTTACTCTTGTTGATGGTGTCTAGGTCCATGGGGGCAGGTCCAACAGTTCTGACTTTGGGTTCCTCCCTTCTGTGGTTGTTGTTGTTATTAAAAGGTGGTCTCTTCTGTTCAAAGCAGTGACTATAGGTGATGATATCAAACCTATTAGCAATTTTCATTGCTGTATCTAGGTCCTTGGGTTCTTCTAGTTCGATACAAACTCAGATTTGACCTTTAAGGCCTCAGATGTACTTGTTGACCTTCTCGTCTTCAGTGATATGTAGTAATTCTAGCAGAATTGACAGGAATTGTACATTATATGCTTGCACAGACTTGAGTTATTTGATATTTGCTAGATGGTCTCGTGCAGCCTTGGTGCTGTTGACTAGTTTGAATTAGCCTTGAATAGTGTCAGAGAATTCACCCCAGGTCTTGATTTGGCCAGAGAATCTGGTATTCTGGACATGATTTTACCACCAGATTGCAGCATTCCCTCAGAGAAGTATGGTGGCAAATTGGACTAGTGTTGCTTCTTCCAAATTGATCAGTTCTCTGTATTGCTCCAATTGGAAAAGCCAGGCATCAGTAGACAGTCCTCCTCTTTGACCATCAAAAGTGTTGGGCTTCTGGGGCTTGATAGTGATTGCTGTCAGATGTATTGATGTCAGTAGAGGTACAGAGATATAAGCAGAGGCCTTGCTTTCCTTTCTTTCTATGTATTCTTGAAGTTGAGCAATCTGAGCTAATGCAGTCTGCAAAAGACTCTCAATAGCCCTATTTGACTGAGTAGAGTTTTGCTGTTCCTCTTCTTCTTGCTAATTGTATGAGACATTGCCTGGACTGTAGGAACTATATGAAGGGTTCCACCCATTGTCCTCCATAGTGTTGTGGCTGATATCTTGAGAGGTGTCTTGATAAGGCTAGGTGTAACTTAACCACTGCTACCAAGTGTAATGGTTCTAGTTTCTAAATGAGGAAGCAACTAGTTCTAGTGGTTCTAAGTAGCTTAAAGAGATACTTAAGGGTTCAAGTGTTCTCGAAGAATTTCTGAGAGAAAATATTCTGAGACTTTATTCATAAGAACAAAGGAGATATTTATATAAGATCTGAAAGAAGAATCTGGAAGGATCTGAGAAATCAAAGGAAAATGCCAAGAGGAAAGTTCTCAGCAAAGATGACAAATGATGATAAATAAAGTTCTACAAGTTTCCAGGATATTCAGTGACTAGCTAAATAAGTACTAGAGGATGCTCAGTGCCAAGAAAGGATTTCTAAGTATTCGGAAAGTACTGGAAGATCATAGAATATTGAAGAAAGACAAAGAAAAGAAATAAACTATGCTAAAAATATTACAATTCTACTATGTTCTGCCACCTTCTACTTGCTTAGAAACCTTCTCTTAGTGCCCAGACACTACTAAAACATTCTTATCTTTCCTTGGCACTAAGCATCTTATCTTAACTAGTTATAGAACCTTTTGGAATATTGTAGAACAGTATTAATCAGCTTTGCCAAGAACCTATTTCTTGGTATTTCTTTTTCTTTCCAAGATCTTTTCAGATCTTTCTTTCAGATTATATATAAATATTCTTATTTTCTACCTGAATAAAGCTCAGAATATTTTCTCTCCAAAATCCTTTGAGAATACTTAAATCTTTAAGTATCTCTTCAAGCTACTTTAGGCTAACTAGAACTTCTACATTAAGCCACTTCCTCTTAAAGAAACTAGAACCATTATACTAAGTTCTTTGTATAACTATTAGAATTCTTTTAGCATTTTAATCTTATATAACTTAGAAATTATTCTAGTATTCTAATCTTATACAACCAATTATATAGACACTCAAATTTGTACTTATAATCTGAAGTTTTCTGTATTCAAATACCTCATTTATTTAATTATTGGAATTTATATTTAGTTTTATAACTTAGTAACCATTGAATTATATTTTATATAAATACCCCTCTTATTTCTTTGAAATAAAGTCAGTAGTCAAGTATTAAAACACTTAAGTATTCAAGTGCCCAACTACTTAAGAAGTATATAAGTTCTAGTCCTCTACTCAATTTCAAGTAAGCAAATCCAAGAGACAATAGAACAGTTTAAAGATTATAAGTTTGAGGACTATAAGACCTTGGAAAGGTACAAGGTACTCCAATAGAACTTGCTTATAAGAAACTTATAGTTGATCTAAGAGATACACCTTGAAGAGAATCTGACATACTTAGAGAACTTAGTGTCTACTATGTAACAATATATATTGTAATGGTGATCCCAGAATGATAACATCAGTACAGAAGACAGTCTTTCCTTGCAAGCCACTAGATTGGAGCATAAGAAGATCATATAGCATATAAGATGAGCAATGATGACCAACTGTGAGTCATTGTGACTACAGTATAGTACCTCAAGGGATATAAAAGAAGGATCAAGGAACCACAGTAGCAGCAACTAACAAATTGCCACCAATTCCAAAATAGCTTAAAGATTTACCACAAATGAAATGCCTGCCACTCACCAAACCTCAAGGTCAAGGAACCACCAAGGTACCTCAGTCGAAGAAAGGATGTTCTAAGACATCAGAAGAGCTATGAGGACCTGCTCAAGAAGGACTCCTAGTATCAACCTGGGTACTGGTGACTCTTATCATTATATCCTCTACTGCCATAAAATAGAAACAAGGATCACCATTGCCACTGAATGTCTCTAAATGTGGCAGGAGTATGAAATAGGAAACCTCCTCTGCCAGGAGTTCCCACAGGCCAGCACTCAAGAGCTACAAGATGCCACTCCCATAGATATATGTGAAACAAGAATAGCTAAGAAGATCCATCAGATCTTCAGGTATACACCATGGTCGATCCCCAACTTGGAGTATGTTAGAGTCTCAGATTTCAGAGATCTGTCATCCTGCCATATCAATGTACTAGAAGCCAGGGTAGCTACAGAAGCCCAGTCTACTATCACTCTCAATAGTGATGAAGTAGAAGACTTCTGGCATCCTATCCTCCAGGACAACCCAGACCAATTCCTGCAAGGATTGATCTCAGTATTCCAAGGTCCAAGTATCCAGGTTAGACCTCTATAAGACCCCACATTTGTCCCCTATTTTGTGGAAGAGAACCTTATAGACTAGAGAGCTCCAGATCTCCTTGTTCCTGCTGCTGCTGAATGTGATTTCAACATATATGAAACATGCAACCTATATGATGAGTTCACAGACCTCATCTCCTTCGAAGATATCCTGACCTCTGATGATGAGGATGAAGCCCCCATAATTCTGAACTTTCTACTCTAAGTTCTTTGTTACACTGAATAATGCCAGCACCAGTATTCTGAGGTAACACTGAATAATGCTAGTACCAGTATTCTGATGTGACACTGAATTATACCAGCATCCTGAACCTGTACAACCATCAGTACTAACCCTGGAACTTGGCAGTTTTCCTGTCCTGGCATTTTATTTTAGTTATTGGAATTTATATTTAGCTTTATATCTTAGCAACTATTGAATTATATTTTGTATAAATACTCCTCTTATTTCCTCTGAAATAAAGTTAGTTAACTCAGTACAATACACACACTCTCTTGTAAGCAATCTAAGAGATAACAAGACAGTTAAAGATAAGAAGTTTGAGGACAATAAGACCTTAGGAAGGCACTCCAATAAGAACTTACTTATAACTAACTTGAGTTAGTCTAAGAGATACATCTTGAAGAGAATCTGGCATATTTGAAGGACTCAGTGACCACTATATGACAACTTGGTGCCCATTGGCTGGTGATTCAAGACAAATCCCTCACTTTCAAGCTGAAAAATGAACAACTCCATAATAACTACTCTGACTACAAGAGTCACCCCTGCAAGAACTCAAGACAAGATAGAAATGTGTCTCTCTATATTCTATGGATATACTACTGAAGAGTCAATCCTGACCTTTATTGAAGACTTTGAACAATTTGCCACCATACAAGCCCTTGGTGTGGATGCACAATTGGCTCTTTTATCAGTCAGCCTCAGAGGACCTGCCAGAGACAAGTTCAATGCAGCCACCATTGCTGATACTGGTACAGCCAAACTTGCCAACATAAAGGCCTTTCTCAGAACAACATATTATACTGAAGAGATGAAGCAAGCTCTCAAAGATCAACTCAATACTATCTGCCAGGGACTTAGTAAAGATCCCAACTCATTCTATATCTGAATCTGCCACTAGATTGTCCTGGCTGACTATAATGACCACCTCAAGGAACAAATAGCAGATTCAACCTTCCTCAAAGGAGTTCACCCTGAAATTGCCTTAGCAATCTGGTCTACCCCAGCTGCACTGACTCTTGATCAGAAAGTGGTCTTTGTACAGAGATATTGGACTGCCAGACACCCTGCCAAATACTCAATAGAGAAAATAACTAGCATCAAGATGGAGCCATCAAAGCCAACTAGTATTATACCTTTTTTTTTTTTTTTTTTATAGTCCCTTGGACTCCGTCTTTATTACCAGTCTATGAATAATTATACAATATCACCACCCATTAACCAATCCCCATCTGGGGGCCCCAACTAGTATTATACCTGCTATAGTTGTGAACAGACAACCAACCCCACCTACCCCCAAGACAGCCAAAGCTGACCCAGTGGAGGAACTTGCCAAGCAGTTTGCCAAGATGACTGCACACCTTAGTGATGTTGTTAGAGAAGTCTGAAGTGCCAACAGGAGACCAGTGCAGAGATTTGCAGCTGCTACAGAAGAACGCAATATTATATGCTTCAGATGTAGAGAAGAAGGCCACTATGTAAAGAATTGCATGACCGAAACAAGACACAAAGCCCAACTAAGCAATGCTAGCAGAACTAGAGAACAAACCAATGCAGTAATCATCGAGGAGATTGGTAACACTGATGATGAAGAATACTATGAGGAGCTTGAATTCTACCCTGCTACTGAAGGTACCAGAATCCAGTCCAAGCCCTATAACAGGAAGAGCAACAGCAAGCCAGTTGGAAGACCAAAGAAGACCCCAGCTGTCACTATTCAAAGCAAGACCCAACCTGAGGAGATTGATCAAGATATAGAGTTAGATGAAGCTGCCTGCCAAATTATTGAAGGCACTACTCCAGTCTCAGGAGAAAGTGAAAGCAAGAAGGAACAGAAGCTGCACAAGACCAAGATCCACCAGTATGATATCTACAAGGACCTCAAGGAACAGAAGGTCAATGCTACCTTTGGACAGCTAGTAGAAGTCTCTGCCTTTAGACAGCAGTTGAGAGTAGGACTTATAACTACCACCAAGAATCAAGAGTACAAGATTGTAGAAGCTCACAATGCACAGGAAGAATCCAAGAACTCAGGTGAAGAATCTGAAGACCAGCACAAGACATCAGCCTATACCCCATGTCAGATCGAAACTATATCTTTGATGCCATCATTGATACCAGTGCTAGAGGATGCCTCATGAGCAAGAAGGCAATTGACCACCTAGGTTGGGATATTGAAAAGTCCACCAAGATGGTCTATGTCACAGCAGATGGTACATGAGCTATCCCCCTTGGCAAAATCTGAGAAGTTCTCATTAAGATAGGAGGAGCTACCATCTCAGTAGACATGATTGTTATAAGTGCCACCAACTATGACATTCTCATTGACAACCAATGGCTTCACAAGGCCAAGGCCATCATTGACCTCAATGCTCAGAAGATGCAGATCAACTATAGAGAGAGAAAGGTATGAGTCTCTATCAATGTCCACAAAGGAGTTCTACCAGACATGGAGGAAGGAGATAAAGAGGACACAGAGGTCTTCATGTACTTGGTAAACAAGAACAAGAACAAGACACCCAAGCTCACAGATGAGTAGTGATACAACAAGATCATCAATAAAAAAAAAAAAAAAAAAAAAAAAAAAAAAAAAACAAGATCATCAATAGGTATGCCCCTCAAGGAAGATACCCCCATGGTACTAGGATGTACTGCTCTGAACACCTGAATGACTGCTGGTCCTGTATCAGTGAAGTCAGAAAAATTTGCCAACAGAAACATGAGCAAGAAGCCACTGAAGCAAAAAGGAAAGCTGAAGAAAATGACCAGCCCCCAGAGCTTCAGGCTGACAGTAATGATGAGGAGGAATAAGAATCAGACATCACCCTCAAGATCAAGAAGTTTCACCCTGAAGCCAAGATTCTAGAATATAAGACTAAAGGAGCCATAGGAATGAACCTTGCCAGCATTCAAGATGCTACCCTCGAACCACAGACCACCACCCTACTTGGCACTGGAATTGGAGTCAAGTTACCAGAGAACTATGCTGGAATTATCAAGACCAGGAGCAGTCTGACAAAAAGCAAAATCTCAGTTAAAGGAGGAGTAATTGACCCTGATTATACTGGCAAGATCTTTCTTATAGTCAGGAATCACAACCCCACCACCTCATTCGAAGTCAAGAAGCATGACAGGATTGGCCAGATGCTGATTCATGAAATCAAGAAGCCCAAGATCATAGAAGCCATCGAACTCATCAAGACCAAGAGAAGAGAACAAGGCTTTGGATCTACTAGAAGAGGAGCCTATGCCGCTACCAAGATTACTGAACTTGAGCATAAGAAAGACAAGGACCAGAACAAGCACATATATACTATTGGAGAAAAATTCCCCCTGGAAGAACAACTTCTCAAGATCCTATATCAGAACAAAGGAGTACTTGCTACAGACTTCAGGGATATCCACAATCAAGAATCCAAGTACTACCACAAAGTTGACACTGGTGATACCAAGCCCATCTACCAGAAAGGCAGACCCATACCACCTGTCTATAGAGAATGGCTGCGAGCAGAACTCAAGGAAATGGAAGAAGCCAGAATCATCAAGCAAGCTATTAGCCCCTGGGCCTTACCCATTGTCCTTGCCCTGAAGAAAGGAAGCAAGCCTGGAGAATTTGTACCAAGACTCTACATTGACTACAGGAAGCTCAATACCATTACCAAAAAGGATAGACAGCCCTTACCAAATATTCAAGAAATTCTTACCACCCTTGGAAGCAAAGCCAAATACTACACCACCTTAGATCTATTCTCAGGCTTCCATCAGATTGGTCTCACTCAAGATGCCAGTGAGAAATCAGCCTTCATCACACCTGATGCTACCTACATCTACCTGCAAATGCCATTTGGAATGTGCAATGCCCCAGTAAGTTTTCAGTAAATAATGAACAGAGTCTTCAGTAATGAGATTGAAAAATGGCTCTTTGTCTATGTTGATGATGTGATAATCTTCAGCAATACTGCATAGGAACATATCAATTATATACAACTAGCTCTCAAGAAGCTCAAGGAGCATGACCTCTACATCAAGCCCAAGAAATGTAAGTTTGCAGCTCAAGAAATCACCTATCTAGGACATCTCATCAACTAGACTGGAATCCACACAGACTTTATGAAGATTGAGGCTGTTGCAGCCTACCCGAGACCCAGAATAACCACAGAAGTCCACACCTTCCTTGGACTGGCTAGCTACTACAGAAGATTCATCAAAGGATATTCCAATATTGCAGCACCTATCTATAAGCTACTGAAGAAGGAAACCAAATTCGAATAGACCAAGAAGCACCAAGAAACCTTCAATGAACTCAAGACCAGGTTGACCCAAGCACCTATTCTCAGAAGACCAGATTGGAATCTAGAATTCATCCTGCAGATAGATACAAGTGCTATAGAACTTGGAGCAGTCTTAGCTCAGAAGAAAGATGGACATGAATATGTTATCTCCTATGTAAGCTAAGGTATCCGTGGAGCAGAACAGAACTATGAGTCATGCAAGCTCAAATGCTTAGTAGTAGTTTGGGCAGTAGACAAGTTCTACTACTACCTAGCTGGAAAATACTTTACTATTCAAACAGACCATTCTGCTCTTGCCTGGCTATTCCACACTCTGAACTCCAAAGAAATATATACCAGATGGATCTACAGACTGCAAGAGTATAACTGTACTGTCAAGCACTACTTAGAAAGAACCAATACCAATGCTGACGCACTCTCAAGGACACCCCAAAATACCCTCATCAAGACTATTCAACATGAATAAGGAGCTATACTATGGATTAATCAGCTACCTTGGGCAGTAGAAGATGTTCAACCACCCCAAACCCTGGATAATTACCATCATCAACTGGACTTAGAAACAGTTTGAACTAGACAATACTACACTCAGAAAAGGAGGAAAGCTAGTAATATCTGAATACAAGAAGTATCAAGTAATGAAGGAAGTAGTTTATATACACTGGGCAGGGGGTCTGGGGACAAGAATCGATTGGATTCTAACAGCCAGCTGCTGGGGCCTAGATGTTTGGAAGTCACTGGAGGTAGAATGGTGCCCATGGTCGGATCACTGGGGGCTTTTGGGACAGGGACACTTTGGGGGAAGTAGGGATGGGCCTGGACATTGGCGCCTCAATTCCTCTTTGCTAAATGACAAGACCCGGTAGGATGAGTGGGTTAAGGACATTCAGCTGAAGGTGGAGAACTGGTGGCAGGAAGGTGCCTCAGTTGGGGTCAGGTGGATAAGGATGAAGGAGATGGCTAAAATCTATTGGAGTGAAGCTAGCAAGGAGGCAGGGAAGCAGAGGAGGTGTAGAGTGCATTGGGCCTCTACTAGATTGGCTAGGCTCCTGGAGGAGTGGGCGAGGTTGAAAATGCTAGAGAGAGAGGAGGACTGGAGGTTAGCGAGGGCAAAAATGGAGGTTGGAGAACTACAACAGGTGCTGCGGGAAGAGGAAGAAGTGAGGGTACAGAGCTTGGTGGCACAGCTCCGCTGGCAGAATTTGGAGGAAGGGGAGAGGCCTTCCAAGTTTCTCACGAGGGCGCTTAGGGCAAGGCGGGTTCAGCAATGGTGGGAAGAGGTGTTAGACTCAGATGGAACATTGGTACACGGTGTGCAGGACATTCTTGGATCACTGAAGGAGAGATGGAGTGGATTGTGGAGTGAGGAGGAGGGTGGGGCAGATGCTGGGTCCATTGAACAAGCATTAGAGGATTGGCACCCACCACATATCGAGGGGTTAGATGACTTGGTAATACCGGTACAGGAAGATGAGATCCACCAGGTGCTTGCCGCGACAATGCCAGGTATGGCACCTGGAGAGGATGGTCTGCCCTGGGACTTTTGGAAGCGAATGGTTGGAGTCCCAGGGGTGATGGGAGAGATGACAGCATTGTGCGACTCCATCCTACAGACTGGGAGGTGGGTGGGGGAGCAGGACCTTGGGCTGGTGATGCTACTTTATAAAAACAAAGGAAGGAGGGAGGATTGGAAGAACTGGCGGCCAATAATGTTGTTAGATATGGACAGGAAGTTGGTGACTAAAGTGGTGGTGGCGAGATTACAGAAGGTGGCCCAGCAAGTTGTGGGTATTGAGCAGAGGGGATTTGTGGGTGGTCGGCTCATCAGGGATGGCACTGCCTGGGT
>RBNI01000570.1:0-29258 GCA_003990745.1 Jimgerdemannia flammicorona | reverse complement strand
TTCCGCCCAGATCGAGGCCCTCCTCGGCGAGAAGTTCCCTGTCCTTAACGAGACCGGGCAACCCCTCCTCGACACCAATGGAGCACAGACCCCCAACTACGCACTTACCCAGGCCATATTCATGGCCGTCATGTTCTGTGGTGTTATTGTCATGACCGCCATCGGAACCGAGAGCAAAGGCAAAGACTTCTCAGCGCATCTTGAGGACGGGAAGGATATCAATGAGGATCCGTCTGCCATGGAAATCCGAAAGATCGAAAACGTCCTGGACGGAAAGAATGAGATTAGGTTCCACACCAAGCCCAGAGTTAACTGAAAATGCTATTAGATTTTTTGTACTTTTAATATCATTTCTATAATAGTCCAGTGATTACATTAATCCTTTCCTTGCAAAGGCATTGCTAGTTTTCTTTTATTGCTCTCCAACATACGTATTCGTTTAACCGTCGTATATCTTGTCGGAACACGCAGGTCGAGTTGCGCCACCTGAATTATATGTATATAAACTATAAATATATACATTTTTTTTCAGTCTATTCGGCTTTTGGGAATGTGGTGTCAGTGGTGTGAGGGTGGCGTGGGTAAATGCGAAGCGTGCGAAATACGATTCAACGACACACCAGTATGTCTCATATTTTTTCTGATTCGAGGTGCAATCCTTACAGCAGGCTTGTCCTTCCGTTTTTACCGGAACCAACTATATCCAGCTTGCAAACTTTGCAAACCATAACTAGTGCTCCGAACGAGTCGATTCGGATCGATTCGAAAGTGGCTTATAGGTCTTATAGGTCTTATAGGTGGGAGAATTTGATGTATCAATATCATTGTTTTAATTTCCAAATTAGACAATTAAATGTTTACATCAATAACTTGATGAAAGACCATTCCATTTTGATGATCATGATTTTGTTCAAAAGCCCTTAACAAGGCCTTTCTAATGATACCAAGAACATTAAAATCAGACAATTGCTGAGTTATTAAGGAAAACATCTGACTTACTGATTTTGGAAATTTCTTCAAAAGAATGTTTTCATTGATAACCTGGCAATACATCATCTGATTTTAACAATATAGTTATCAAAATTGGATGAAAAATCATCAAGTTATTAATATAAATATTTAATTGTCTAATTTAGAAATCAAAACAATGATATTGACATATCAAATTCTCCTACCTATAAGCTATTTTTGAATTAACTTATTCAGAGCACTAACCAATAACAATGCAATCAGAAAATAAATACAAAAGTTATGAATGTCACTCTAACAATCAAATTAATCACATGCTACAGTGTCTATATTTATAGCTTTCATATATGAAAAAAAAAAAAAAAAAGTAAGGCTGAGAGAGGATAGTCAAATAAAACCAATAAAATCACTGATTTGATCTTATACATCATGAACTGGCATCTGATACTGACCAAGTTATTTAAATCTCTGCATCATTACAGGCATATTCTCAATGATCCAGAATCTATACAGAGTATTTCATTGAAGTTACTAGCTATTAGTTCTAGATTATATGTATTTTGCAAATTGTTCACCCAGAGTAGTTGCAGCTAATTGTACCTAGATAGACCAACTCAGACATATACCTAAATAGTGATAGGTGGCTGACTATTGGGACTTCTTTTGCTTAAACCACTTGGAGTGAGCTAAGCCACACAGGCATCTTTCGGCAAAAGACAACACGTTTTCAAGTTTTTATTTCGAACACACTGGTGTATATCATGCAGCAGGAGTCTACCTACAAGGCACAATAAGTTTCAAAGAAAACCGTCAAGTTTTGGTGACATGACTAGTCAAGAATCCTCTAGCTCTGAGCATCTGGAGAGGAGAAGGCCCAGTCTGGGCCTTCCCAAGAGCTTTGCAGCTGCTGCAGGGGCTGGTGTGGCTGCTGGAAGGGCTGGTGGACAGGGGAGGACTGGTGGGCTTGAGGCCTGGCATACGGTGGTTGGGAATAGGAGGACTGCAGCTAGGCCCATGGGGATTGGACAGGGGGGGCATAGTGTTGACAGGGAGAGGGGTCAGGTGACGAGTCAGATGATGGGTCAGGTGGCTGGCAGGGGACAAGGGTCTGGTGGTGTGACGCTGGGGACTGGTTCTTCTGTGGCTAGACAGGTGGCTGGGGAGAGGACTGCTGGTGGCCCAGCTGTGCCTGGTGGGATGACTACAGGGGTTTCAGGGACCAAGAGAAAGGTGACTCTGGTGGCCGGAACAAACGAGTTGGTAGTGAGGCCTTTCTTCCACAAATCAGTATTGACATAGGCAGTCTCGGCGAACTTTCTGAGATTGGCAATATCAGCGAAGGAGGTTCTGAGACTGGTGGAGGAGGAAGTGACTGGGGCAGAATCCCTGAAGTTCATCCCTTCAGCGGAGGCTGTGGAGATTAGATTTGTGGAGGAGGATGCAATGGTGAAGGCGCTGGAGAAAGGGATGGTGGTCAAGAGTGTCTGGATTGGAATAGCGAGGTGTCTGAGGTGGGATCTGCATGCTATTCAGCTGGTGGTGGAAGAATTGCTAATGTTGGGCAGACAGGAGACCAAGGAGATGGTGGTGGAGGCACTGGGTAGATATGGCGAGATGGTGGACTTTGGGTTCATGTTTTGGGAGGGTACCAAATTGAGGAATGGCAACTGCGAGGTGATGCTGTGACTGGAAGGCAAGGAGGCTACTGGGCTGGGCCGCGACTGGCCTGAGAGGATTAGAATTGGGGGGCAAGAGTGCAAGGTGTGGAGGAGGAAGGGAGCAGAACCAGAGGAGGAAGAGTTGGCGATTGCTCTGGAGGAGAGGGAGGCTGCCAAGGAGCTGTGAAAGAGGAAGTGGGAGGAGTATGCCAAGGATTGGGTCTGGATCGAGGCTGATGGTAAGCAGAAGAGGTGGCAGAAGGGAAACTGGGAGCATCTGCAGGTGGCCCTTCAAGGAGCAGCAGTGGAAGAGGAGGCAAGAGTAGAAGCAGCCAAGAATCAGATGGAAGGAGTGGAGGCAGTGGAGGTGTCTTTTTCCCAGCTGGGTAGTGTAGAGGACTTGGCACATGCATCAGTGAGAGGAAAGTGGGCGGATAAGGAGGAGGTTGGTGGAGGAGGGTTTGAGGTAGATAATGAAGTAGTGCTGGAGACTCAGGTGGAGGATACCCATATGGCTGGGGCAGCGAATGTTCATTGGGAGTGCCCTGAAGCTGGCGAGGTTATTCACTTAGAGAAAGTTGCGGAGGAGGATGAGCTGGTGGATGTGGCTTCTGATGTGTCTGCTGACAGAGAGCAACTGCAAGAGCTAAGCAGGACCCCCAGGCCATCGACTCCTGGGCCCCTGGTAATGATGGCAGAGAGCTGGTATCAGACAGTACTCAAGGAGCTGGCAGAGGAAGACATTAAGGAAGTGGACATGTTTCAGAGATCTCAAGAGACTTGGGAGGGATTCCTCAAAGTAATGATATAGGGGCCTAAGCTGGTGACAGCAATGGTGGCTGCCCTTCTGGATGATGAAGGATATAATGTTGATGAAAGTAGGATGGCCGACATCAGGAAGGTGGCAACAGAGAGAGTGGACCTATTCTGTAGCAGTGTGAATGGTGATCGAATCTGGAGGGCAATTTGTGAGGACCAGCGAGAAATCATTAGAGGAAGGGCTGAAAAGGTGGTAGCAGTTCCAGATGAGCTTTAAACAATTCCTTAAATGATGATGAACAACATATATATACTGTCGATCAATGTCAATGGATTGTGGGATGGTGTTAAAAGACAGCGGCTTTTCAGATAGCTTAAAGTCAGGAGATATGATGTAGTGTTTCTTCAGGATGTTTGGGCTTATGATGAGTCGGACTATGAGATATGGAGTAAAGAATGATATGGTGGAGCAGGTTGGAATAAGCAGGTGGGCATCTTGGTTAGTGTAGGCAAAGGGGAGCTGGTGGAGGTAGAGATCTATGGTGACAGATTGATCTGGGGAAGACTGAAGGGTGGGGCAGGTGATGGGTTGATGGTTGGCTCAGTTTACCTCCCTGCAGTTGGCAGAGAGTGAAAGCAATGGGTTGAGAGATGGCAGGCATGGGATGGTCGGGAGGTGGTTACTTTAGACATTCTGGGGGGGGACTTCAATATGGTGCGTGATCGTATGCTAGATAGGTCTGATGGTAGAGCAGGAGTTGTGGTATTCTCTGGACTTTCTCAATGGCTTCAGGTGGAGCGTGACATGGGTTTGGTGAATGGCATGCGACAACAACAGGGGGATAAGTTGGGACCTTTTACTTGGTGGCATTCAGTTGGAACGACATTGGTTGGAACACGAATAGATTGGGTACTAGTGGCAGAGTGCTGGGGCAATGTACTGGACACTGCTGAGGTGCACTGGTGCCCTTGGTCTGATCACTGGGGAGTGGAGGTTTGTGGTCGATTCCAGGCAGCAAGTAGTGGTGGAGGGCGCTGGCACCTCAATGTAGCCTTACTCAGGAGACAGGAGGAGAGGGACAATTTTGTGACAGTTGTGAGACAGGAAGTTCTGCGATAGAAGAATAAAGGGCAGGTGATAGCTGAATAGTGGGGTAAATTCAAATACTTGGCTGGTGCCTACTGGCGTAATGTGGGAGAAGTGGCAGGAAAGGAACAGAAGGACAAGGAAAGAAGAGTAGAGAAGGGGCTGAGATGGCGATTGAAGCTTTTGGAAAAGGGAAACTTATCTGAAGTGGTGTGCCACTGGTTGGCGTTAGAGATGGCAGAGCTGCAGGCAGATTTAAGAGTGTCAAAGACCAGGATGGTGGATGGTCTGCTGGCCAGGCTGCGAGCTAGGCGGTTGGAAGAAGGAGAGAGGCCAACGAGATATCTATCTGGTGTTCTGAAGGCCAGGAGAGTATGACATAGTTGGGCCTCAGTATTGCGCGAAGATGGCGTGGAGGTCTCTGGGATTGCTGATATGTTAGGGGAGGTGTCCAGTCAATGGCAAACCCTTTGGCAAGATGGAGGGGAACAAGCTGAAGAGGCTGGACTTGGGGAGGTTGATGACAATATGTTGACTAATTGGTCAGTAACAGCAATTCCTGAGATAGAGGAGGTGGTCATAGAGGAGGTGTCTCTAGATGAGGTATTGAAAGTACTGAGGAAGACGCAGACTGGTTCATCTCCTGGGGAGGATGGGTTGCCCTGGGAATTCTGGAAGGAGTTCAAGGCCAAGTTTGGTGACTGATTGGTGGAGATGGCCAATGCTGTTCTGAAGGAGGGTAGCTGGATTAGCAATGGGTCCTTGGGGCTAGTTTCTCTTCTATATAAGGAAAAGGGAGATCGACAAGTGTGGCGTAATTGGTGACCTATCATGCTACTGAATGTGGATAGAAAGTTGGTGTCAAAGATTCTAGCAGAGAGGATGCAGTAGTATATTGGTGCACTAGTTGGGGAAGAGCAGTGAGACTTTGTCAAGGGGAGGCAGATCAGAGATAGTACTGCTTAGGTACAGAATGTTTTAGAGGGCTGTAGGAGCCAGCAGGTAGATGGACAGATAGTCTTTCTGGATCAAGAGAAGGCCTATGACAGAGTGCAGTGGAGTTACCTGGAGGCTGTTCTAAGGAGGGCAGGGTTTGGTGTGGTAGAGGCAGGGTGATTGATGGGCTTGGTATGGGGATGCCGAGCAGCAGTAATGATGAATGAATGGTGTGGACCAGAGTTTGCCTTGGGGAGAGGGGTACCACAGGGGGATCCTCTCTCCCCCTTCTCTATATACTTTCTCTAGAGCCTTTGCTGGTGTGGCTGAAGGGGTGACTCTCTGGACTGCGAATGGGAGATGTGGTCTGGCAGTTGGGCGCCTTTGCAGATGATATAGTGGTAGGGTTGGGTAGCTGGGAAGATGTAACAGTACTGCAAGAAGGGGTAGGACAGTACAAGAGACTGGCAGGGGCAAAGTTGAATTGGGGCAAGTGTGAGACAATGGAACTTGGTGCCGGTCTGGGGGGATATGGACAATTTGGACAATTGGTGGCTACAGGGAGTGCTGTTCATTATCTGGGCATCTGGTTCTCAGTATATGGGACAGTTCTGCCAAGGGAGTGGTGGTGTGGACTGATTCAGAAGTTGGAAGGTTCATTGACGAGTTGGTCAGAGAGGAGCTTCTCCTTGGTTGGCAGGATAGTGGTCTTGAATATGTATTGGCTACCCAAACTGTAGTATCTGGGTTATCATCTGGATTTCCCGGGGTGGGTGGTGCAGCGGCTGAAGAAGATGGTAGAAGGGTGGATATGGTATGGAAGGCATTCGCAGATTGGATGGGAAACTTTGGTGATGAGGACTTCCGATGGAGGCCTGGGGCTGGTGGATTTCAGATGCTGACTGAAGGTACTTCGGGGCTGGTGGGGGTACCAGATGTTAGAACTTGGTGAGGAAGGTTGGGGCAGGCTGGCCATGGACAATTGGGAGGTCCAGTTCTGCCCTCGTGGTGAGGTCTGGAAGGATATACGGGGCTTGATTCAGGTTGAAAGTATAGGTAGGCTGTGGTTTAAGGGGTTCTGGTGGGGTATTGTAGAGGCCTGGCTGGCCATGGGGTTGGCAGGCCCAGAGATAGAGGTGGGTGAGAACCCTGAGCAAAGATGGTGGCAACTGAGAGATCTGTGCATTGGTGGCCACAGTCTGAAGAAGTATTCTTTGAGTGAGGCGATGGAGTGGATCAGGTCTGGCCCTCTGGAGAGATGGCCACCTGGTTGGCAGAGGGCTGGTATTGGTGAGGACTGGGAGTGGGCTCGAATTTGGAATTGGGGAGCCTCAGTATGTAAGATGGTGCCCCCCAAGTACTGGGTAGTTTGGTGGTGATTCTTAAGGCGTAATGTGATGCTGAGCTATTGGACTGGCTGGATGGAGGTTGATGGCTGTCAGAACTGTGAGTGGTGTAATAAGGTGGATAGAGGGGTCATTCAGATGCCAGAACATGTTCTGGGGGCCTGTCTAGGTGTGGAAGGGTTTTGGCAGAGTTTGAAAGGGTACTGGGGCCCAGAGAGGTGTAGGGCAGAGGATCCGGCCAGTCTGGTGGTCAAACGCTGGCTGGTTGGGGAAATTGGTGATATATGGGGGAGCCTAGGTTGAGTTTTGGGGGTCTGGGTCTTGATGGCAGTACATTGGTGGTGGATTTTTGAACAGAACCCATGGATGGAGATTGGGGAGATGGTAGAGCGGTGGAGGTGGCTTGTCCAGGAGGTGGTTCAGGGGTAGTGGTATCAGGGGAGACGGCTTCAGCCAGGGGCCTTAAAGAAGGTGCAAGAAATTGTATGGCAGAGTCGAGGGTACCTGGTGTTAGATGATAGTGGAGTAAGATGGAAGAAAGGAGTTAGCTGAAGGGTTTCACCTCTGTATAATTTATGATGTTAGTAGTGATTTGTGTTCTTTGTAATTGTATTAGATAGTTCATAATAAAGGAGTCCAAGAGACTATAAAAAAAAAAAAAAAAAAAAAAAAAAAAAAAAGGTGGCTGACCATTATCTTCCACAGCATGCTTTGGATGCAAAATAAATCTTGAAGGAAAAAAAAAAAATTCTTATTGACCAGTATAGATAGATATATTAGAACTATGATATATAGATAATATTGGCTATAAGTCAATGAATAATTACATTGTCTTCTATAATATATCTGACTGAGAAGAAATCTTTAAGGATCAAAAGTTATCATTTATTTTAGTTCTAATCTGTAATAATTTCCTTAGCTATAGCTTATTTTTACATCTTTTCTCTAGTCTTTTCTCATTATTTCTTGAATATTTTACAATATTTCAGTATTTTCTAAATACTTAGAAATCTTCTCTTAGTATCAAGTATCTTAGCTTAGCTAGCTATAGAATCTTTTGAAATATTGCAAACCTTTTTTAGTCATTTTTTGTCAAGATTCTTTCTTGGTATTCTTTTAGTATTTTTTATTTTTATTTTTGAAATTCTTTTAGATATTTCTTTTAGATCTTATATATATAAATATTTTCTTCATTTACTTAAATAAACTTAGAATATATTCTTTCAGAAATTCTATAAGAATATTTAAGCTTATAATATTTCTTTGAGCTATTTAAATCTATCAGAATTTTTTAGATTTAGCTACTTCTTCTTATAGAAATTAGAATTATTATACTTGATAGTAATAGTAAAATTATATTTTATCTTATTAAAAAACTTTATATAAATTTAAAATCTAGTTATAACTAGTTATATAAATTTAAGATAGTTGATAGAGAAATAAACTATAATATTACTACTGATATTTATAAAAAAGAGATATCTATATAGATTAATCTAAAAAAAAAATCTGAATATATAGTATAGTATAATAAATATAAAATCTACAAAAATATCAGTAAACTGAAGAAGACTCATATATTATAATAATCTATTTAATAGTTATATATATCTATTAATTTTAAGCTACTAGTATATATAAAGAGTATATTGAGAATAGTTGAAATGATAGTCAGGAAACTATTGAGAATGGGGAAATTTGAAATAAAAAATAGTTCAGAAAAGAGAAAGAGAAATGAAAAGATCTAAAAAGAGAATACTGATTATACTATATATCTATATAATAGAATGATAAAGAGGATAAATACAATGAAACATACTAGGAATATCAATGCCAGCAATAGTAAGAATAATAAAGTTATCAATATATCAATAGAAGAAGATATCTCTAGTCTGAAATGTAATAGCTAGAGATAAAGAAGAATTATGTAGTGTGTGAAGTTCATAGGCTAGACCAATAAGGTTGATAAAGATGGAGATATAATTTATTTCTATAATAATGCCAGAAATCTAGCAAAAGGAGCTAAGGACAAACTCAAAGTAATTAGAGTAGTAGATAAGGAGTGTAAGCTCAATAATAGAAGCCAATGAAACTAGAGAGTCCAAAAAAAAGACAATAGAATATAAGAAGTGAAGACAATCTTCAATCTTGTCAAAATGAATAGTAGTATAAAAGGAGGAGAAATCACTAAAAACTAAATAGAAAAAACAGTAAACAGATACAATAATAGAATAGAGAAGTATGAGCTCCTGAGTAATATAAAGAATAGTATACTCAGGCCTAAGATGGTGTTGAAGAAAAGCCATCCAAGAGAGGAAGAAATGGGATAACTATTTCAAGACCTTAGTAGTAGGTGAATAAAAGATAGCTGTAATGGAATACTAAGCCAAAACAGACTTATAAACTTTAGGAAGAGTATAGAAAACCAGGGGACAAATATCTGGCAAGGACAAAGAGTCCTGAAAGAATTAAAAAACAGAAGATACAAATAGAGAATCCAAAAGTAAGACTATATAAGCCAGATCAATCTAGAGAATGAAGTATATCTCATCCAATCTAAGGACATATAGCTCATAGGCTGTAGTATAGAGGAGAGCAGTAAAGCCACTAAGGTAAAGTAATTAAGAAATATAGGCAAAACCTTAGTTCTTATCAGTAACTGTAAGCAAGTGCAAAGGCAGTTGCTTGACTGATTTAAGTACAGTATGTACAGTACAGTCCAAAACTAGATAAGAGTGAGTGTAACCCAGAAGGGTCAGCAAGCAGGCTATGTCTTAGAATATGTAGTGTGAAGAGATATTGAGAGAGAGATACCACCAGGCACATCTTTCTCTAGTAACATTCAGATTATACAACCTTTTGGCAATACTTACAACATAGTTTTTGGAGAAAAAATACTAGTATCATAGTGACTGATGAGCATTCTGAGGTATATACTAGACAGGATGACTCTGGTATGTTTGACTAGCAGTATGTGGGGAAGAGTCCTGGCTTGGGGGAAAGTATGAGGGGTCTGCTGGCAGAAGGATATAGTAGGGGAGGAAGAAGTACTAGAGGTCAGAGGACAGAGAGAGCAAGCTTTGCAGATAAGATAAAGGGGGGTCAGCAGAGAGCTGGGCTGGAGAGTTGGCTGAGAAGAGACAAGGAGACAGTGAAGACTACAGGACAGTGGCTTCAAGGAGGAATCCCTCTGGGAGGCCAGAGTAGTAGAGCTAGTGGTATAGCAGCTGAGAGAGTGACTGCTGATGGGAGCATGATGGGCAATCTGAAAAAAAATCTAGATGGGACTGCTGATGGTGGACCAAGCTATGGAAAAGGTATGAGACCTAGTGATCTAGCTGATGATATAACAGGACTGGTGGTAGCACAATTACTCAAAAAGTCAATCTCAGAGTTTGCAGTCACTCTGTACTTCTGGGGCTTAGTGGTAATAATAAAGATAGTCTTGGGACTAATTGCAAAGCAAATGGATAGAGCAGTATCAGTGAAGTTCCTAAGGGGTTTAGAAGAAGTGGAGGTGGGCTTTGAGAAGGCTGAGCCATTGGAAGCTATGCTGAAGGTGGAGTTGACTGTTAGGGAGGTGTATATTCTGATGGTATAATGCTTGAGGTGGGACCCCAGAGTGGTACAACTTCTAGTGAAAGGAATGCCTACAGTGACTGCTATGGAGATAAGGAGAAGAGTAGAGGAGGTCATAACTAAGTATGGCAAGATAATTGATATTAGCTCTCAAGTCTGGGAAGGGATCTCATTCAGAATAGGGAATATTGATGTTTGGCTTTGGCTGGTAGAGAGGGAGACTACTAGGAAGACTCATGATTGGCCATTGATGATGATGTGTGGGACCTTTGTGTATAAGGTAACAAGGGTGAAGGGGAATGAGAAGGAGGAGGAGGATTTGTTGGAGACATTGGAGGAGCTGAGTAGAGCTGTGGAGTGGAGGATAAAGGCTTGGAGGAGTCGATACATTTGGAGATCATGGATGAAAAACAGGTTTGCATTGACAAGAGGCTATGGGAGAGGTCTCAAGAATTCAAGAGGCAGAGAGAGTTGTTGATGAACCTGAAAGAAAGGGCAGAGAAGGATGCTAGTGGAGTTGAGGAGTCTGGGGGTGCCAAAGCAAGTATTTGGATCAGTAAGAATTAGAGAAGGGTCTGGATGAGGCAGAGAAGATGCTGAGTAATGATCTATATACTGATGGTATATTCAAGATCTAGGAGAACACTTCTCCTCTTATTAGGAGAGATCCAGCTGTGAGGGGCTGGATGGTGGAGGATGTACCAATGTATGGTGCCCAGCAAGTACACTTTGGAGTTCCTGAGGTGGCAAAAGGGGGACAGGTAGTAGCAGTTGATAAGGATGAACTGGTGGATATCCTAGAGGTAGAGTGAGATAAGATAGTGAGTACAGGGGCAGATACCTCAATGCTGAGTACAGAAAGGCCAGCAACTCCAGGAGAGAAGAAAGTAGGAAACCTACTATGGGTATGCTGAATGATGAATAACTTTGTGGCTGAAGAGTTGGGAGAAGTAGACCTGAGAGTGATGAGTGATGAGCATTGGGTACAGATTCTATATAGTAATAGAGTAGTGGAGGCACTGAAGGCAGAGATACTTACAATTTATCTGGAGGAGGAATGATATGAGATTGATAAGGAGAGGGAGGCTGAGCTGGCAGTTATTGCTGGTGAGAGGGCTGCCTTCTATTGGGCAGAGTGTTATGGATTGTAGCTCTGATAGGAGGCCTGCCTGGAGTATCAAGAGGACTTTGAGAAAAAGAAGAATAGTGAGATGGCTGAACTTCTGGTTAGATTGGAGGCTAAGACAGCTGAAGAGGAGAGATTGACTGCAGAACATAACTTAGACTTGGTACAGAAGAGAGTAAATGTAGATTTGTAGAGGAAGAGTATAACACTTCACATTATCTCTTATGAATAGTACAATAAACATTTTCTCTATGAATATAAATGGATTGTAGGGTTCAGTGTGAAGATGGAACATTTTTATATAGATGAAGAGATTGGAGGCTGATCTCTTTCTGTTGCAGAATATCAGATGTGAGAATAACTTAGATAGAATAGAGTAGATGAGAGAATGGGGAAGTGTAGTGGTATAGAAGGATAAGGTTGGGATCTTGGTTCAGAGAGGCAAAGGAGAGATATAGGATGTGAAGAGCTGGGGGAACTGACTGGTGTGGGGAGAGTGGTGTCAACTTGGTTGAGAGCTAGTTACTGTGGATTCATATTACTGCTCTGCTGTGTGGAGTAAGTGGGTGGAGTAGGTGGAGGGTCTTAGAGAAAGTGGGGTCCTTACAAAGACCAGAGTGGATATTCTCAAAGGAGACTTTAATATGGTCTGGGATGTATGGGTGGATAGGACTGATAGAGAGAGGGGTGCTGAGGGTAAAAGTGGGGACCTGGTGGTATGGGAGGATGTGGAAAGACTGAGCTCTTTAGTAGATACTAGAAGGGGATTCTGGGAAGACAGACAAGTATATACACACTGGATGAATGGTCTGGGGATGAGGATTGACTGGGTGCTGATGACAGATTGTTGGGGGCTGGATGTCTGGAAGTTACTAGAGATTGAGTGGTGTCTGTAGTCTGATCATTGGGGGCTATTGAGACAGGGACATTTTGGGGGGAGTGGGGATGGGCCTGGACATTGATACCTAAATTCCTCTTTGTTGGCTGAGAAGATATTGTGGGACAAGTGGGCAGAGAACATTCAGTAGAGGGTAGAGAGTTGGGTTTAAGGGGGTGTCACAATTGATATTTAGTGGGCAAGGTTGAAGGGGGCTGCTAGAGTTTATTAGAGATAGGTAGAAGAGGTGGTGGGCAGATAGAGGAGAAGGAGGGTGAACTGGGCTTCTGCTAGACTGGCTTGACTTTTGGAGAATTGGGCTGATCTTTTGACCCTAGAGGGGGTGGAGAACTGGTAGTTGAGCTGGGCTAGGATGGAGATCAATGAGCTATGACAGATATTGAGGGAAAAGAAGGAGATATGGGTATAGAGTTTAACTATCTAATTATGCTAGCAGGGGCTTGAGGAGAGGAAGAGGTCATCTAAATATCTTTCAAGGATCCTGTAGGTAAGGGGGGTGAGGTAGAGGTGGGAGGGAGTTCTGAATTCAGATGGATTATTGATGTATAATATACAGAACATTCTGGGTTTGCTCAAGGAGAGGTGGAGCAGTTTGTGGAGTGAGGAGGAGGATGGGGTAATGGCTACTACTATTGCACATGCTTTGGAAGATTGGTACTCACTACAAGTAGATAGGCTAGATGGTTTAGTGATACTAGTTCAGAAGGAGGAGATTTGCCAGATTCTTGTTGTGACTATACTAGACATAGTGCCTGGTGAGGATGGGCTGCCCTGGGACTTTTGGAAGAGGATGCTGATGCTGGGAGTATCTGGGGTATTGGGAGAGATAATAGTAATGTGTGACTTAGTACTACAGTCAGGGAGGTGGGTGGGGGAGTAAGATCTGGGGCTGGTGGTGCTATAAGGATAAGAGTAAAAGAGAGGACTGGAAGAATTGGCAGCCTATTATGCTTCTGGATATGAATAGGAAGTTGGTCACTAAGGTGGTGGTGGTAAGGCTATAGAAGGTGGCCCAGCAAGTTTTGGGTGAGAAGTAGCAAGGGTTTATAGGGAGCTGGCTCATTAGAGATGGTATGGCCTAGGTGCATGGCATTATTGAAGGAGCTTGAGCCTGTGGGCTGGATGAGAGGCTGGTATTCTTGGATCAGAAAAAGCCTATGACTATGTGTAGTGAGTCTAGCTAGCAAAGGTTTTGGACAGGATTGATATTCCTTAGTAGTTTCAAGTAGCAATGATCAGTCTACTGGAAAAGAGTCAAGTAACACTCATGTGCAATGAATATAAAGAGATAGCATTCTCCCTAGGGAGGGGCATACCCCAGGGGGACCTCCTGTCTCTGATTTTGTATGCTCTGTCCTTGGAGCTATTAATGAATAGGATTCAGTAGAAGATAGGGGGGCTCTCTATATTTGGTATTGTTTGGAAGGTAGAGCCTTTGCAGATAATATGGTAGTTAGTCTAGGGTCGATTGCTGATGTCAAGGAACTCTAAAAAACAGTGGAGTGATATGAGGCATACTCTGGGACTAAACTTAACTAGTACAAGTACAAAATGATAGTGTTAGATAATGGTCTGGTGGGAGGGGATGTCATTGGAACAATTGTTTCTGCTGGAGCGACTGTGAGATACTTGGGCATTTATCTCTCCATATATAGATCAGTCCTAATATATGCTTGGTGAGAGCAATGAGTGGCTATCTGGGGGGAGGTTCTGAGAGATTGGAGAGACCACTACATATCTTTGGCAGGGCACATTGTAATTTTGAATATTTACTAGCTACTGAAGTTGTGGTATTTGGTATATTATCTGGACTTTCTAGTCTGGATAGTAAAGAGGCTATTGAAGCTAGCAAAAGATTAGATCTGAGCTGAGCAGAGGAGTCAGATTAGCTAGGAAATCTTGTCATTGCCAGTGACTAGAGGGGGCCTTGGACTGGTTAACTTCCCAAAGAGGCTATATTGTCTGTGAGCATGGTGGCTGAAGAGAGCAGTGGAACTGAGGGGGGGTAGTTGGGTTCCTCTGATGAAGAAGGTCTGGGAGATATAGTGCTTACCAAGAGAAGTAACTGGAGATTTGCTGTTCTTAGTTGGACTTTCTAATAGGGAGTGTATAAGATATAAGGGCTTCTGGTGGAGAGTAATGGATAAGGCTCACCATATCAGAATTCACTGGCAGAGAGATGAAGGAGCAGTGCCTTGGGGCCCAGAAATATGGAGATGAGATCAAGGATTGCTGGAGGGCACTCCTCTCATAGACTTTGATATTGGTGATGGGGTAGAGTGCCAGAGAGGGATGAGACAGGATGTATGGCCTAGTAGCTGGCAGATAGCCAGAATTGGAGAGGAGTGAGACTAGAATAGAATCTGGATCTGGAGTGCAGTGATAAGACAATGATTGCCACCCAAGTACTGGGTAGTTTGGTGGTATATACTGTAGAGGAATATTATGCTCAACTTTCACTCAGGCCATGAGAGGGAACTTTGATTATAAGGAGTACTATAATATAGGACAGGAAGAGGGGTTTGTATAGATGTCAGAATATTGGCTAGAAGAGTATAAGATACTTGGAGACTTTTGGTTAGTAGTTGAGAATAGGTTGAGTGCTATATATAGGGGGGATGGAGATTGGGGGCATTGAGAGGATCTGAGAGATAGATTGGTAGAGAGAATAGAGAGGGAGTGGCTGACTTTGGGTTGGATATTAGTAGTGTAGATGAGACTAGCAGATCACTAGCAGTTTGTGTTTGAGAAAAAAAAGTATTTGAGTTTAAGGAAGTAGTTGGCAAAGTGGGAAGAGTTGGTGGAGGATATCTTGATGAGCTGGTGGTTGAGATGGAGTCTGCAGGGGGGTCAGTGGTATGACTTGGTGGAGAAAATCTGTAAATAGAGTGAGAGGAGAGTTGGAGTGGTTGGTGGCAGAGTGGCTTTCAAGTATGAGGGTATAAAGAAGGGGGAGGCTCCCTAGGGGTATTGGGTAGTGTGAGGGAATAATGTAATTATACATATGTAATAGATTAGTAATAAATGGCAAAGTCTAAGTGACTATAAAAAAAAAAAAAAAAAAAAGACATTGAGAGGAGAAACTCATTTGCTAGGAATATGATAGTAAGAGAACAACTTAGTACAACCTTCAAAGAATATGGCAAGATCAAGAGTATGATGAAAATACTTAAGATAAGTCAGATTAACAAAGGAAAATTAGAAATAAGTCACTGGAAAGATAAAATAAGGACTCAAGGAGAGTGCAAAAGTTTGAAAAGAAGTAAGAGAACAGTTAGTCTAAGAAAAAGAAGAAGTTAAAAGAGCCCCAGAAGAAGAATAAATCTGAAAGTTCAGAATAAGTAACTAGAAAAGACAAAAGAGGAACAATATGAGGAACTACTCAGAATATATTAGAAGCAACAATGGGATCTGAGAAGGGACTGAGATATCAAGAGAGAATCAGATCAGGAGGAAGTTTAAGAGCAGGAGATCTTCTCCTTTTTTTTGGCTTTTTTTGAGAGAGGTAAAATAGATAACCTTGAGTAGACCCCATTAGAGTATCAGACCTTGTGACCACAACTCTTTGTGCAGTCTTTATACTCAGAGACATGGAGAGAGTGAGACCCAGAGGTAGCAGAAGAGGCAGAGAGAGAGCAAGAATAGGACAAAGTCTTGGAAGAGGAGGAGGAGATAGTGACAGAAGCTATAGCAGATAGAGGAGTACCCCCATGGGGGCAGACAGACTTGGCAGAGTACCAATAGGTCTGGTGGAGGCAGCCAGAGTAGGCAGAGCAGAGCCAGGAGCCAACAGAATGAATATCAAGACTATAACTATAATGGGAAGCAGCCTTAAGGAAGAGAGAGTGAGAAGAGACCAATAACTCCTTGATAGCAGAGATCTTGAGGGCCTTGGGGGCCTTAGGGCCCTTGGTGGTGGCAGTAGTATAAGAGCAAACCTCAGCATAGGCAGTGGTCTGAGCTTCAGCCCAAATGATCTCAGAGACAGAAATCTCAGGAGAGATAGAGATAGAAGTAGTGGTAGCAGTGTGAGCAGTAGCAGTAATATGTAAGACCTTAGCTTTATGAATGTGAGATAGAAAGGAGCTACTAGCAACTAGGAAATGACAAATAACATCAATATTAGTAGTAGTAGAAGAAACCTTATTGGCTTGAAAGCTATAAAAGAGAGTGGTATCAGTAAGGCAAGAGGCAGTAAGAACTATAAAGATAGTATAGTCTTGATGAAATTGGCTAGAAGCTGCAGAGATAGCATTATATACCATATTGGTAACAGCAGTCTTAGCATTGATTGAAGCTTAGTAGACCTCCTCAGAGAAGACTTGATGATGCTCCTTAGAGAGGACAGAGAACTTGATAATAAGAGAAATCATGGTATCAATGTCACATTGAAGACAAGCAAGAGGGTGAGGACTAAGTAGAACTGAGTGAAAAGTGAATAGCCTAACAAGTAAAGGTTGAGAGAAAGGGAGAGAACAGCAGAAAACATATAGGTATCAAATAAGATATTGGTAGGAGAGAAGTAAACAGAGGAGAAAACAGAAAGAGCATCTTCCATAGCTATATCAGCAGTAGAAGCCCTGGAGGTAGAAGTAGTAGCAGTAGTAAGAGAGAGTATAATAGAAGCTAGGAGAGGGCTGGAAGGACCAGCAAGAGGGACAAAGTCCAAGCCAAGGTCAAAGAAGATAGAGGAGAAGTAAGATGATATATAGAAGATGAGAAATAAGAACAGATAAAGAATAGAGCAGAAATTGTATCAGCTGTTTATTGCTATATAAAAATACTGTCCTTATATATAAAATATAACATTCTAAAAATTACAATACAGAGTTAACCGAATTAGAAACTATATGATAGTCAGAGATAAGGAGAGAGCCAATCCCAGTTGTAGGATAAAAATCACAAAAAAACAAATCAAAATTAAGATTAAAAAACATTTATAAACTCTGGAGAAGTGAGTATAAGTAAGAGGTGAGGTCAAGCAAAGTGAGCTGTAGCAAGCCTAAGATAAAGTTGAGAGACCAAAGACAGTAGAGAGAAGCAGAACAAAGACTGAGACTCTGGTCTGGAGTGAGCATGAGATCCCAGAGGGGACCAGGATGTTTTTTAATCTTGATTTGGATTTGTTTATTTGTGATTTTTATCTTACAACTGAGATTGGCTCTCTCTTTATCTCTGACTATTATGTGGTTTCTAATTTGATTAACTCTATATTATAGTATATTTTCCCTTTTGAGATATTATATTTTATATATAAGAACTATACTTTTACATATGTAGCAATAAATAGCTAATGCAATTTCTGTTCTGTTTTTTATCCATTCTTATTTCTTATCTTTTATATATCATTTTGCTTCCCTTCTATCTTCTTCAACCTTGACTCAGACTTTATCTCTCTCACTGGTCCTTCTGGCCCTCCCCTGGCTCCCATTGTGCCCCCTCCTACTACTGTTAAATTTATCTTATTTAATATAATATAGCAGATGCCTAACCTTGAAAGTATAGTAGATTTCTATATTTTAGAAACTTGATCTTGTTCTGACTCTTGCAGAGTTCTCAGGATACAGAGGTATGAGTTTGAAGTATATCTACTTATAGACTTACTATATAGTTCTCTTACTTTCTTTTTACTTTGAACTATTTCAATCTGAGGTTTATTCACTCTAGATACTAGAGATATTTATACAAGTTTACTAGCTATAGAGTGATTAAGTTATGAGTCACTTTTTACAAATATTGAATCTTTTGACATCTGCTAGAATTTTGGTAATTGCAGAGATTTCAATATCTGCTATTATAAAGCTATACTATGTTTGGAAATCAGATTCAGATACTATAATAAAATGTCTATTTTTCTGATTTATATTACTAATTCAGATCAACTATCACAACTTTTTCCTGAATAGATAATTTGTCTCTAAAATATTCTATTCACTCAAACTCCCAAGTCTTGATCAATTAAATCTCCTTGTATTGTCTCTTAATATATCTAAAATCTCTTAGAGCTACTTCTCAGAAATAAGTTAAGACTAACTCATCCTTCTTGAATAGCTTATACACTCTTTTAATAATAGTGATCTGAGTAGAGGAGAGCTAATATTCTCTAATTTTTTTTTTTTTTTTTTATTTCTGGCTTTGAGTTCAGTAGTTATTTCAACTTGAAGTATTTTTGAAACTTAGTTCAGTTTTAATAGATCTTGAAATATGAAATTCATAACAAATATATCTATATTATACTTTAAATACTATTAAAGAGTTCTTCTATATTAGTGGCTTGGTAGAATACTACTGTCTTTCTATAATTTACTATATAATACTAGTGATTTTGAGAGTTGTAGCATTCTTTTATTGGCTGATCATAATACTTTATAAGCTAGTTTTGATAGATAGTAATAGAGATAATTGTATCTAAGAGTTTTTATAGTTAAAAGATAGTCTCTTTTATATTTTATACAAGATAAGATTCTTTCTACTTAGGCTTTAATTTCTATAACTATAAAGCTTCTATTATATTCTGATATATCAGAGCTTCTCTTCTATCTTGATAATCTTTAAGAGCTTGTAAATCTTCTTTATATTATTCTATTATAGAGTCTGTACCTTAGTTATATAATTCTCAGCCTTTTTTCCAATTTGGTATTATCTCTGCATCTCTATATCTATATATTTCCATATAGCATTAATGTCTCTTTCTCTGCTATTTTACCAGTCACAAGGTTTGGTAGGTAATCTTCCAAGTCTCCTTTCTCCTATTATTACCCCCTCTACCTCAGGTTGGTTTGCTATACCTATAGGAGCATAGTGAGAGGAGGACAATGGTGATGAGTTGCCTCTTTATCAGTATTAGATCAGTGTCTTCTCTACTTTTTCATAGATTCTGGTGCCTTCAGCTATATCTGAGGTATACTCATTTTGGTGCAGTGCCTTCTTCCTTTTACTGTTGCTAACTAGGTATTGTCTCAGTATATTATAGGTTATGTAGGGAGTTGGCCAACCTTGGGCATCAAGTACCCAGTATAGGTTATCTGCAGGTTCTCAGTACCTATGGTGAAGCTCTCTGACTTTGGTGAGCTTTCCAGCAAGCATGGTTCTGGCATAGGTGACTATTTTTCAGGTGTTGTCAGGATGAGAGGAGAGATGACTATCACAGATAAGCAGAAGGATAATTATAGTAAACCAGTAGGGTACTAGGCTGGGGACAATTATTGGGGCTGGAGTAGGTGCTGCTTCAGTGGAGTCTTTTGATTAGTATGGAGTGGTTAGGTGATAGGTGTCACTCTTGGCTTCTTTTGGTAATTCGGCAGGTTGGGCCCAGTCATTGGAGGGGGGTCAGGGGGTCTAAGACTACCCATTTCAGACATCTTAACTACACTTAACTAGAACTAGAAGCTGACACAGCAATATGATTGAGGTCTGCAGACTTGAGTAGTGGGATATTGGGGGTCTCCTTCTGCCTCACATATAAGTCCTCTACTTATCTCATCTGGGAGAACTAGGCCCTACTCACCATAATGTACTTTGATGAGGGTTTTTTCTTTGCCTGTCATTCTCTTTGAGGTGGCAGGGGCTATTTTATTCAGCTTGGGCATGACCTTATATATATATTAGGGTCTTGGGTGTACACTTTTGATCATTGATATATGGCTGAGTTCTCTCTGGTAGTAGGGAGAGCATAGTATACAGAATGAGGTGCAGGCCAATATAGGCTCTGCTGCATCTGGCATAGTCAAGCTGCTAGATAATAGCTAGCCTAGGTTAATGAGAGAACAGTACTTGATGGGTAGTGGGGGAGGGTTTTGGCCTATATAGTCTAGATTCTCTTCTAATAAAAATCTGTAGGACTCTGAGTCTATAAAACAAAAAAAAAAAATTATATATAGCATCACTATTAAATAATAGAGTTTCTTAAGAACTTTCTTCTCTGAATAGTATTTCTTAAGAGATAAAATGGATACTTTGTAATCAGATATCCTAAAGAGCAGATAATACTATTGATAGATAGTAATCTTAGTTTTTATAATTATTACAGATCTTAGTAATGATATTCTTAAAAGTTTATTAGAAAAAAAAACTTCAGTTTGCATTTACTAGTTCATATTCACAGCTATTTGAGTTTATAGCTATTTAGTTTATATAACTATATCTTCAGAAAATAAATCTGTTAGTATCTACTAGTTTATATCTGCAGTTATTCAAGTTCATATTATAAAATTATAGTTTATATATTATACTTTTCTGTCTATATTCTTAGTAATTTAGTTTACAAAATATACAGAAATTTGAGACTTAGTTTGGGACTGGTAAGTATGGTTATCTGAATAAGAAAAATGATAAATAAATAGTATAATAGATCTGTAACTCAATTATTCTGATTTCCTAAATAACATTCTTAACATTATTGATAAAATACAGATATTTATTACTATACAAATAAGATGAGAAGAAATATAAATTATAGCTAATGAAGGATTGTTTTATATAAATAAAATAGAAATAATACTATCATATCTCTAGTAAGTGATAAAGAGTCCTCTGATAATAAAGAATGAATTTTGATAAAATAAAAAGCTACTGTTAGTATCAAACAAAATATATAACAAGTATCTAAAGTGATAGTAATCTCTAAAGAAAGCTAAATGGATTAACAAAGTTAACAAAATACTTTAACAAATTAGTATTATTTTTAGATGAGCTCAAGATATAGTTTCTAGATAAAACTCAGAGCCAATAAACTTAACTAGAATATATTCTAAATTGTATAAATATGCCACTAATACTATTTCCAAGAATGTTATTATAGAAAATCATCTATTTAGTAAAAAATTGTGACATAATAAATAAATTTAGTATAATAAGACTGAAAAAGAATAAAAAATAGTGATTATTCATCTGGTTAAAAAAAATACTACCTTATCTTACTGAAAGAGTAAAAGACTAAAAGTGAAACAATATAGTCAAAGAAGTATATCAGGTTTATAATATAACTTCTCACCTAATACTGAATCAGATCTACTATCTATAAGAAGTAAGTAAATAGAATTTAACTTGAATATAAAAAGATAAGATATATTTACTATATAAAATATATCTATAATGAATCTATGAACTATACTATGAATACTACTATATTATAAATACTATAAATAATGAATACTATAAATACTATATACAAAAATTTCAACTTATGTCAATAAAAATTTGGGTTTAATAATAATTCATAGACTCTTATAATATATATAATTTATTATTAAATAGATACTCCTAATACTATCACATACTCTTTAAATAAAAACTAATCACAATTGTAAGCAATATCAAGTTTGTATATATATATTCTTTATGAAAGTGTCTGCTGACTAGCTTATTGAATTTCTTCTTAAGTTTGGTAATATAGAGAACTTCTTTATTAAGTATAAAAAAGATATTGAATACTTCTTGGATAATTTTGTTATTAAGTTTATCAAACTTCTCTTAGCTAGTGTGAGTTTTTATCTACTCAGTGATGATTCTGTTAAATTCTTTGGCTTAAGTCTGGAGAGTATTTAGAGGGAAGGTACTTTTTAACTATTGTTAATAATATTAGCAATATTGACTGGTTCTGATTATCTATAGTAAATTCTTAAAAAAAGATTACTCATAGGTAAGAAGTAACTTCTGCTACTATTAAATTGTAATAAAACTATATACTGATAGAATTAATATATTATAGATAATTAAACTGACTATTGGCTTTAAGTTTTGAGTTCTTATAAGGAAATACTGAGTTCTAATTATTTGTTACAGCAGAGTTCAGATATCACTTTTGGATTCTTATACTAATAAAAGTACTATACTTATATCTTAAATTGATTAGGCTCAGAATTATTAACAAATCAGATCTAAGAGTTCTATAATAAGAATATTGCTTTATTTTTATAATTGAAAAAAGTAAAGCTAAGATTATAATATACTCAATATAGAGAGTATTTATATATATATATTTGAGACTATAATTAAATATAGTATACTGAATATATCTATATATATTTATACTATTTTGAGTAACTATAACTGCTAGTTAGAAATTCTATAGAAATTTTCATTAGAATTTTCAGTAATTTATAAATATATGTAACAATTTGTTATACTGATTAAATCTTTGTCTTTTAATATATATTTATCAAATATAATTATTTTTTTATAAAAGCTTAACTCTATATACTTAATAAAGTGACAGCTAAATTCTTATTATAAGAACACTATCCAAATATTTGAGATAAGAGATCACTACTATTTATTAAACTCCTTTATCAAAATCTTAAAAAAGAGTTCATATTGAAGAGTAGAGTATGCTTTTTATTAGAAAAAGACTCAATAGAGCCTCCAATAGAAGTAGAAAGAGAAGAAAGAGAGCCTTTCTCTGCTATCTTACTGGTCACAAGGTTTGGTAGGCAATCTTTCAAGTCTCTTTCTCCTATTGTTACCCCCTCTACCTTAAGTTGGTTTACTATATCTATAAGAGCATAGTGGGAGGAGGACAATAATGATGAGTTGTCCTTTTATTAGTATCAGATCAGTATCTTCTCTACTTTTTTACAGTTTCTGGTACCTTCAGCTACATTTGAGATATATTTATTTTGATATAGCACCTTCTTTCTTTTGCCATTATCACCAAGAAGTCATCTCAGTATATCACAGATTATATAGGGAATCAGCCAATCTTGGATGTCAAGTACCTAGTATAGGTTACCTGCAGGTTCTTGGTATCTATGGTGGGGCTCTCTGATATTGGTGAGCTTCCTGACAAGTATAGTTTTGGCATAGGTGGCTGCTTTTCAGATGATGTCAGGATAGAAGAGAAGATAGCTATCATAGATAGGAAGAAGGGTGATAATAGTGAACCAGTATAGTACCAGACTGGGGGTGGTTATCAGGACTGAGGCGAATGCTGCTTCAGTAGAGTCTTTTGATTGGTGCAGAGTGGTTAGGTAATAGGTGTCACTTTCAGCTTCTTTTGATAATTCAATAGTTGAGTTCTGGTTATTGAGAGAGATTGGGGGACCCAAAACTATCTATTTTAGGTATCTTAACTATATTCAACTAGAACTGAGAGCTGATATAGTAATATAATCAAGGCCTATAGACTTGCATCGCCCCTGATATCTTTCTCTGCTATAATTCACATTACACACACTTTTACAACACACTTTCAAGTCGTTTATTAGAGAAAGATACTAAGAAGATGTCAAGCAGTAAGTAAGCTGATGCATATACTAGGTTGGGTAGACCTGGGGCTTTTGACTGGCAGTATGTTGGGAGGGGGCATGGACTGGGGATGGGGTCTTTTGGTGGCTCGAGTGGACTGGATAGCTCGGGTAGTAGAGGCGGTACTGGTGGGGGGGCTGGAGGGCAGCAGGGGAGGAGCTTTGCAGATGCACTGAGGACTGGGGGCTGGCTGATGGGAGCCCGCAGGGATCAGGCAGGAGAGAAGGGGAAGCAGAAGGCTGAGGATGTGGGGGGAGCTGGGCCTTCGCTGGTAGGAGGTGGGGGAAGTGGAGGGACTGCTGGGGGTAGTGGTGGGACTGCTAATGGTGGTGTGATAGTGAATCAGGAAAAAAAAAGAGATGTGATGGCTGATGGCCAGGGGGGGCAGGGGATCCTGATGCAGAAGGGGGACCTGGCAGATGGTATAATGGGACTGGCAGTGGCCCCATTGCTCAAGAAGTTGATCTCAGAGTTCGCGGCTACCTTATGCTTCTGGGGCTTGGCAGTGATGGTGAGGATGGTCCTGGGGCTTATTTCGAGGCAGGTGGCTGGTGTGGCCTTGGTGAAGTTCTTGAAGGGCCTGGAGGGGGTTGAGGTGGGCTTTGAGGAGGCTGGCCTACTGAACGAAGCCATGAAGACTGGAGTGGTAGTTGGGGAGGTGGTGGTTTCCATGGTGAGGTGCTTAAGGTGGGACCCCAGGGTGGTGCAGCTTCTGGTGAGGGGGGTGCCCATAGTGACTAAGGAGGAGACTAGGAGGAGGGTGGGAGAGGTGATGGTGGAGTATGGTGATGTGGTGGACATCGGCTTTCAGTTGTGGGAGGGGACAACTTTCAGGATAGGCGATATTGATGTCAGGATTCAGTTGGCAGAGAAAGAGGCCATAGGGAAGATGAGTGACTGGCCCTCAGTGCTGATGTGGGGGGCTGTTGTCTGCAAGGTATCGAGGGTGAAAGGGAGTGAGGAGGAGGAGGAGGACTTGTTGGAGGTGCTGGAGGAGTTGAGTGGTGCTGTGGAGAGGAGGGCAAAGGCCTGGAAATTGTATGAGGAGTCGATGCATCTGGAGGTTGTGGGCAGGAAGCATATCCATATGGATAAGAAGCAGTGAGAGCAGGCCCAGGGATGCAAGAGGCAGAGGGAGCTTTTGGCAGATATGACAGGAGGGGTGGAGAAGAAGTCGGTTGAAGCTGAGGAGTCTGGAGATGCTAAGGACAGTATCTGGGCTGGTAAAGGAGGAGAGGAGGTGGAGGTGAAGGAGGTAGAGGCTGGGGAGATGCTAGACAAGAATCCATTTACTGATGGTACCTTCGAAGTGTGGGAGCTGGAGTTGGATGCTACCCCCCCCCCCACTTATCAGGAGGGGCCCAGTTGGAAAGAGAGGGCCAACGGAGGATACACGGATGTAGGGGGCCCAGCAGGTGCACTTTGAGGTCCCTGATGTGGTGGTGGTTGGAGAGGATGAGCTGATGGATGTCCCTGAGGAGGAGTGGGATGAGGCTGCCAGTGTAGGAGCTGACACTATGATGCTGGATGCAGGGCGGCCAGGGACTCCAGGAGGGAAGAAGGTGGGGAACTTGTTGTGGATATGCAAGGTGATGGATAATTTCACAGCAAAAGCTTTGGAAGAAGTGGATCTGTGGGCAATGCCTGAGGAGCATTGGGTATGGATTCTGCATGGTGATAGAATGGTGGAGGCACTGAAGGTGGAGATTCTGGGTATTTTCCTGGAGGAGGAGGGGTATGAGGTTGATGAGGTGAGGAAGGCAGAGCTGGGGGTGGTTGCTGGTGAGCAGGCAGCCTACTGCTGGGCAGAGCATCATGGTTTGTGGCTCTGGCAGGAGGCCTGTCTGGAGTATCGCGAGGAATTTGAGGAGCATGAAGATGGGGCAATGGTAGAACTTCTGGGAGTGTTGGTGGTACAGGAAGTAGGGGAGAGGGAGCTGGCTGCTGAACATGACTTGGACTTAGTGCGAGAGGAGCGGAATACAGACTTATAGAGGATGGGACCATGATATATCATTATTCCTTATGAACAGTACAACCAACATTTTCTCCTTGAATGTGAATGGGTTAAGGGGCTCTGGGTGGTATAAGAACATTTTTACTTGGCTCAAGGGATTGGAAGCTGATCTCTTTTTACTACAGGATGTTTGATATGAGGATGAGGACGATCAGGTAGAGTGGACTAGGGAATGGGGTGGGGCTACTGCTTGGTTTGGAAAGGTAGTGATCTTGATGAGGAAGGGTAGAGGTGACTTGGGGGGAATTAGGAGCTGGGGGGATCGCTTGGTCTGGAGAGACTGGCATTGGCCAGGGTGGGAATCGGTGAAGGTGGGCTCGTGCTACTACCCTGCAGCTAGGGGTGAGAGGATTGCATGGATTAGGGGGCTGCTGGAGGAGGGTATTCTCTTGGAGAAAGAGGTCAATGTGCTCAGTGGAGACTTTAATATGGTTCAGGATCAGTGGCTGGACAGGACTGATGGAGGGAGGAGTGCCAGGGGTAGAAGTGGAGGTCTGGATGCATGGGAGGAGGTGGAGATGTTGAGCTCCTTGGGAGATATGGGCAGAACAAGGTGGGGTGATGCCAGGGTCTACACACATTGGGTGAATGGCTTGGGCACAAGGATTGACTGGATTCTGACGGCAGAGTACTGGGGTTCGGATGTTTGGAAGACATTGGAAGTGAAGTAGTGCCCATGGTCTGATCACTGGGGACTATTGGGGCAGGGGCAGTTTGGGGGGAGTGGAGATAGACCCGGATATTGGCACCTTAACTCCTCTCTGCTGGCTGAGAAGGGTTTGTGGGAATTGTGGGTGGCAGACATTCAGGCAAAAGTTCTTAACTGGAGGCATGAGGGTTTGCCTGTGGCTGTCCACTGGATGAGATTGAAAGAGGCTGTGAGGGTTTATTGGGGAGGGGCTGGTAGAGAGGCCGGGAGGTAGAGGAGGAGGCGCATGAGGTGTGCTTCCAGCAGGCTGAGGAGACTACAAATGGATTGGGTGGATTTGCTTACTGTTGTTGGGGTGGAGGATTGGAGGATCGAGAGGGCGAAATTGGAGATTGTGGAACTACAACAGATGTTGAGGGAAGAGGAGGAGACCCATTTGCAGGGCATGGCTGCTAGGCTATGGTGACAGGGGCTTGAGAAGGGTGAGTGGCCTACTAGGTACTTATCAAGACTTCTCAAAGCTAGGAGAGTGCAACATTGGTGGGATGGGGTCCTGGATGCTGATGGGGTCATAGTACATGGCACACAACAAATCTTAGGGGTGTTGAAGGAGAGATGGCAGGGCTTGTAGAGTGAGAGAGAAGGGGGTGCTGATGAGGCAGAGATTGCAGATATACTAGAAGAGTGGGGGCCACCACAAGTAGCTGGACTGGGTGATTTAGTCTTACTAGTGCAGGAAGAGGAGATTCAGAGTGTCCTGGCAGCAACTAAACTTAGGATGGCACCGGGGGAGGATGGATTGCCATGGGACTTCTGGAGGAAGATGGTAAATATTTCCGGAGTTTTGGGTGAGATGGCTGCTCTCTGTGACCATGTCCTTCAGAGCAGTGAGTGGGTTGGAGAGCAGGATCTTGGGCTGGTGGCCTTACTGTACAAAGACAAGGGGAGGAGGGAAGACTGGAAGAACTGGAGGCCGATCATGCTTCTGGACATGGACAGGAAGATGGTAACTAAGGTGATTATTGCAAGGCTGCAGAAAGTTGCCCAACAGGTGCTGGGGGAGGAGCAGTGGGGCTTTGTTGGGAGCAAACTTATAAGAGATGAGACTGTGTGGGTTCATGGTGTCATTGAAGGGGCCCGGGCCTGTGGCCTGAATAGAAGGTTGGTCTTTTTAGACCAGGAGAAGGCCTACAACTGTGTATGGTGGGTGTGGCTGGGCAAGGTATTGGATCAAATCGGGGTTCTCCCAAGGTTTAGGGCCTCTATATTGAGTCTACTGGAGAGCAGTCAGGCAGCTCTGATGTGTAATGGTCACTGTGAGAGGGCATTTTTCTTGGGAAGAGGAGTTCCTCAGGGGGACCCTCTGTCCCCTATTCTTTATGCCCTTTCGCTGGAGCCATTGATAGATAGGATTCGCCAGAAGATGGCAGGGCTCTCTATATATGGTATAGTGTGGAAGGTGGGAGCCTTTGCTGATGATATAGTGGTTGGACTTGGGTCTGTGGCAGATGTAGAGACACTACAGGAGACTGTGAAATGGTATAAGGCTCACTCGGGGGCGAAGCTCAACTGGCATAAGTGTGAGATGATGGTGCTAGGGAATGGGCTAGTGGGTGAGGATGTCATTGGAACAATTGTCCCTACTAGTGAGGTGGTGCGGTATCTGGGCATCTTCCTCTCTGTATATGGTTCTGTCTTGCCACGAGTGTGGTGGGAGAGTAGGGTGAACATTTGGGGGGAGGCCCTTTGAGGATAGGGAGGCCACCATATTTCTCTAGCAGAGCGGGTATCAATCCTGAATATATATTGGTTCCCCAAGCTGTGGTATGTGGCATACCACCTCAACTTCCCAGCATGGATAGTGAAGAAGCTGACAAAGGTGGCTAGGGATTGGATTTGGGTGGGAAGGAAGTCCCAGGTCAGTTGGAATACTCTTGCGAGACCAGTAGTCAGGAGAGATCTTGGACTGGTAGACTTTCCTAAGAGGCTGCACTACTTGCAGGCCTGGTGGTTGAAGAGAGCAGTGGAACTGCAGGGCAGAGGGTGGGTGTCTCTGCTGCAGAAGGTATGGGAGATGCGAACATCCCCTCAGAGGTCCTCTGGGGATCTGCTCTCTTTGGTGGGGCTGAATAGAATTCAGTGGCTGTGGTTCAAAGGCTTTTGGTAGGGCATGGCTGATGGAGTATACCAAATTGGCCTGCGCTGGCAAGGCAATGAGAGGGAGGCAGTGTGGGGGCCTAATATGTGGCATTGGGATAGATTGCTCCTGGGGGGTGCTCCACTTGCTACATTCAATATTGGGGAGGGAGTAGAGTGTCAGCAGGGGCTTGGCCAGGATCTTTGGCCGAGTGGCTGGTAGGCAGCAGAGATTGGTGAGGAGTGGGACTGGGCTGGTATCTGGTCTTGGAGCACAGAGATATGGAGGTGGCTTCCCCCCAAGTTCTGGGTGGTATGGTGGAGAATATTGTGGAGGAATGTCATGCTGAATTTCAGGATGGGGCATCTAGTAGAGGGTGGACATTTTGACTGTGAGGAGTGTTACGATGTTGGGCAAGCTGGGGGTCATGTACAGATACCAGAACATTGGCTGGGAGAGTGTGAGGTTTTGGGGGAATTTTGGGCTGAAATAGGGGATAGACTGGGTATAGGGCATAGGCTGGTGGGGGAGGGGGGTCACTGGGAGGACTTGAGATCTCGGCTTGTAGGTGGGGTGGATGATAGTTAGCTCACTGTAGGGTGGGTATTAGCAATATGGATGGGACTGATGGGTCATTGGCTTTTTGTATTTGAGGAGGGGTAGTAGTTGGGACTGTGGAAGAAGGTGTTAAGATGGGAGGGGCTGTTGGGGGATCTGCTGACTGGATGGTGGGTAGGTTGGGGTCCTTAGGGGGGCCGACATTGTGGTTTAGTAGTAAGGATCTATGAGCAGAGTGGTGGGAGGGTAGAGATAGTGTTAGATAAAGTGGTCTTTTATCAGGAAGGGGTAGGGG